>NCSJ02000640.1:0-11817 GCA_002812745.2 Scytalidium lignicola
TGAGGATAGCTGCTGACGCTGCTGCTGTGCACTTTCAGCACGCTGTCTAACCTCCTGTGCTGGGAAAACGAGGTAAGGAGGGGGTGTGATATTCCCCTTTTTAACCTGCTCCGCAAAACCCCATCCACCACCGACAAAGGCATCGATCGAGAACTGCTCTTCCGTTCTTGCAAAGAGCTGGTCAGGACTCATGATATTCTTCGCACTGTATTCATCGAACTCGAAGAAAAATTCTTTCAAGTCATCATAGATGAGATAGACGTTGTTTTGACCACGCAACGGTCAGATAGAGATCTTGAGCAATACGTCAGTGACCTTTGCACGGCAGATATCGAATCAGATTTCCGCCTAGGATCTTCTTTCCTCAAGATCCTCCATGCAGAAGGCAATGACGGTCAGGAATGTCTCATCATACGCTTATCTCATGCTCAATACGATGGCATCTCTTTGCCTAATCTACTTCGAGATCTGGAGACCGCGTACAGTGGAGGAAAAATTGTTAATTTTGAACCGTTCCCATCGTACCTGGCACTAATCAGCGATGAACGTACTCGAACCAAAGCGCTCAATTACTGGCGCGATCTTCTAAACGGCTCATCACTATCCGTTTTGGCTGGACCGTCAGTGCAGCCTACGGATAAAGCGATATTCCAATCAAAACCCGTCGATATCTCCCAACGTCCAGAGGAGATTACCATAGCAAACTTACTAACCGCAGCTTGGGCGGTTATCTTGGCTCGACGTCTCCAGAAGCCAGATGTGACATTCGGCAGCATATCTTCAGGACGAAACATCGGCTTAGGAAGTGCAGATAATGCCATGGGTCCGTGTTATCAGTTCACGCCAGTCCGAGTCTCGTTCAAGTCTCAGTGGATAGCAATGGACCTCTTACGATTCGTTCAGAGACAAAGCGCGGAATCTGCGGCATATGACTTTCTTGGGTTCGAACAGATATCGAAACAGTGTACACAATGGTCATCGGAGGCACGATTCTTCGATTCCATCGTGCATCATCAGGACTTTGAGGATTTCGACACTATGCCTTTTGCAGGGGGAACTTGTAGGGTGGAGATTTTAAATCCGCATGGGGATGCTGCTTATCCTTTGAAGATCGTCTCGTTCGTCCAAAGAGGACAAACAAATGTTGGGGTAGTTGGAAGTAAAAGGGACGTGGGGTTTGTGGACTCAGTTCTCGATGAGCTGGTTGCAACTGTGCAGGGGTTAGCGATCTGCCAGTCGGAGCCTATCTTAACTGATAGTTACATCTGCACGCCAGTGAATGGATTACAATAATTGGTACTTGTTAACCGTTGAGTTATTAAAATTAAATGTATAAACTTTAAATAACAGTATTGCAGATCCTATTACAGTTCAAGCCCGGCAATATAGCCCCTGATACTAAGTAGTTTAGATGATACACTCGCGTTATTATACTATTTCCCTACTGTTCACCAAAGATCCGGACGCATAGAACAGTTATATTGAACATATCCCTATGGAAAGAAGCTTAGCAGATTATTACAGTAATAGACCATTAAACAGCGGGTGCGTGAGTCTATTAGGCTTGGCTACAACTACACATGAATTCATTTTCTCGGATTTCATATTATGTCGACAAAACCTATACATACATTTCATTTAATTACTGTAACATACGCCGTATTGATTTCAGTTTTAGGGATACACCATTGGTGTAATGTAATAAAAAAAATTTGTCGGCTCCTACTACGTGTAAGTGGGCCAAGCAAATTATCATCTAATCTGATGGTCTGATAATTTAAATTTGACATGGGTTCCTGCATCGTAATCCACTGTATTTTTTTTCTCTGCTAGGAACATGGGATACTTGGAAGGTCCTATTGGATAATAATACGAGAATGAAATGCTCAAGGCTAGCGAAGGAACCCATCACGGTGGATCTAATAGTCTAATGCAGGCATTTCATAGGTTTCGAGTTAGTTCTGCCGACATCGGTGCCGACCTGCTGTATATTCTGAAGGGTTCTATTATTCGATACTACAGCAAGAATTTTTCCTTGGTGAAACAAGACTCATACACCCTTTGGCAACAAAGAATCAAAATATCGTCCAGAGCTATTTTAGTGCATGTATGGATACCCTCTTCATGTACTTGGGCCCATCTTGAGAACCAGCATCACTTATTTGATACGTAAATATTTGCATTCTTACACTCCCCCTCCGCCTGCACTGCGTGTAGCACATTGACTGCTCCACACATATCCCAGTCTCTCCCTTGCGAAGAAGTTTCATTTTTTTCTACTGTTAGTATGATATCATCATATAACACGTGAATTAGTCTCGCGATTGTTAGCTAGAGGGGGAAAACAAGCCCACTTAAGGCGGGTAGAGTCGGCTGCTTCACGTATAGTCCCTGGACAGAGCTTAGCTCACCTGTCCCTGAGGCGATTAACTTCTTCCCTTGGCTGTTCTGATTCCGTAAAGTCTACCACATTCTCGTTCCTGACTGCGCCTCATCATGGGCTTCCAATTTTGGCCAAAGGGCGGCCTTCCAGGCATTTTACATCATTACGTACGCATATACTCTTCTACAATTGCTTGCATTCCCATACATCTGTAACTGATACGATGTAGACCGAAACGCTCGTCACCTTTGAATACACCTCCAACACCGCCAATAAACCTCATGGCCTTCTATTCATCGGTGGTCTGGGTGATGGCCTAGCAACAACATCTTACATGTCTGATATTGCACGTGCGTTACAGCCAACGCAATGGTCACTCTTCACCCTGAGTCTCTCCTCGTCCTACGGTCAGTGGGGTCTCGGCCACCTTGATAGAGATACCGATGAGATCGCCGAATGTGCACGATACATCTTGGATTACAAGGCAACCAAGTATGATAACAGCAAGATTGTCCTCATGGGCCATTCAACTGGAAGTCAAGCCGTCTTGCATTACTTGCATAGACCAAATCCCCATATCAATACTCCTACATTTGATCCTTATCTTCAACATGTCGCCCGCCCTGCACTTGGCGGAGCTATTATGCAAGCACCTGTGTCCGACAGAGAAGCGATACAATGGGTGTTGAAGGAAGGGCTTGCAGGAAAACCACCGAGCGATCTGCAGCTCGTATTCAATCGGCTTCTATCTATTGCAAAAGACTCTTTGACCCGCGATCAGTCCTTTGACACTCTCTTACCATTATCTTTGACATCTCAAATCTATCCGCGAAACACTCCGGTAAGCTGCCGAAGATTTCTGAGTCTCATTAGTCCTGAGAGTCCCAACGCGTCCCAAGAAGATGACTTATTCAGCTCCGATCTAAGTGACGATCAGTTATTAAAAACTTTTGGGATGATCAAAGCCTAGGGTCTCCTAAAGGATAAATTAGTGGTTTTGATTTCAGGGGCCGATCAATCGATTCCTGATTGGGTTGATAAGGAGAAGCTGTGGCAGAGGTGGAAAAACGCCGTTGATCATGGAGGGAAAGATCAAGTTTGGGATGATGAATATAGTGGAGTAATACCAGGTGCTTCGCACGCTTTAAGTAATGATGACCAGGCTGAGCCACGTAAGAATCTCGTTAAGAGAGTGTTAGGCTACTTAGGTCGATTGGAGAAAAATTAAAATATCAGACGCATGGCGTCCAGAGTCGATATCATATATGACAAGTAGAATTATAAGTATACACTTGGGTGTTGTTGCTCTGCCTGTCTGCTTGATTTTTATACTACATGCCAATTTTCGAACCCTAATTGTGGCTATGGCTCATATTACTTCTCAACTGCTCTCCCAGTTCTCTCGCACCCTTCAAATATAAATATTTGCAGATAGATCGTAAGTATTTCTTATTGTGGTAGGGATATCTCACACTGTACAGTAAGCACTGTAGAGACCACGTATGCGGACCCCCACTTCCTGTTTTATGCACCCCATACTAACACAGGATGTTTTATAAAGCGGATGTCAGCGATTCTCTTCAGAATCTTATTCCCCAGCATTCTAGTATCGATACCTTCCTCAAATATTGGCTCGATCGGAGGATCAATGCCTATCTTTTGAAGATCCATCGCGGTATGAAGCCGGAGAAGGAGCTGATGAGGTTTGCGTGCTTGATGAGCCAGTCGACTAATCCTCATCGTCTATGGAAGTTAAATGCCGAGCAACCTGCGTCCGTCAATCTTCAAATTGGCTTAGTGCACAAAGAAACTATCAGGAGCTCTGATCAGCAGTAAAAGAGCGAACAAGGATCTCAAGGCATGTCGACGCCTTTACACCAGGCCCTTCATCGACTTTGCCTCGCAGAAATCCTATTATGTGGACCCATACATCAATCCGGCTATCATGGCATCCTACCACTCTAATCTGTCTGAGGCAGCGGTTACAAGAGCTGCTTAGCCCTGTCTCTGATGATTAACCATCCACTCTTGAGCATCAAGAGTATTGGTGGGATCTTGACTAATCCACGCGCTAGAATCCTCATCCAGGTCCAGATACCTTACGAGCCTAGTCAGATGGGTCCGTGTTTTTAGGCTATAAGCCATGTAAAATCATGATTATTATGTACACTCTTAGCATTTAATTAGGAGTTGACCACCCATGGCGGTCCATTAGTACATGGACCCAATGTTCTTGCTTTAATACTAATTGATTAATCCATTCCTGAGGTATGCGCTCCTATTCTTCTGTGATCATTTGTTCCATTTCGGCTACAGTTGTTGGCTGTTTTCGGCGTTTGTGCAATGCCTGTTTTATTCTCCTCCAACACTTCTCAATAGGGTTTATATCAGGAGATGTAAAAGGATAGGGCATTAATATAATGCCATGCTTTATGCGAAACCTTTGACAGCAATTATTTTTGGATTTATGGCCGTATACAGGATTTCCATCTTCCATAAATAAAGGCTCAGCAGATAAGTGAAGTGTATGTGTTATTACAGCAAAAGCCTCCAGAATTGGATGAATATGTGGCTCAGGGATTTGAGAAAGATAATCGACTTGTTTTAATGCACTTGTTTTGCCTGTTCCATTTATAAAGATTAAAGGACTCTTGTATTCATATCCAATTGCTCCCTATGCATTAACAAGTGTTGTATGTCCTCGGTGAAATTGATGTTGTATATAATCTAAATGGCAACGTTCTCCTTTTTTCCAAGTAACTTTTCTTTTTACTGTCCTGTCTCCTACTTGAAATGTGACTTCATCTGACCAAAGGACCTTTAACCATTCTAAATGCCAGAATATATGAGTTATAGCCCATAACATTCGTTTTAAAACTTGTTGAGTTGTAAGATAAGGCTTCTGACAAGCAGTACATCGATAATATCCTCTTTGTTTCATACATGTTGCTAATGTCTTTGGTGTGCAATTAAGATTTAATTCATCTCGTAACTCTGTCCAGTTTAAAACTCTTTGATCTCATCCTGTTGATACATGCTTAATAGCCTTATCTACCTCGTCGTTGGTAAGGTGGTCAGAAGGGCCTCTATTTGGTCGTGCACGTTCTAGCTTATCGTAATTGAGAATTTTGACGATTGTTGTACGCCCAAGTTTATAACGCTCCATTAAACGCTCAATTGGTATCTTTGCAAAGCCATAAAGCTGGCGAATCGCCTCTTTATGCTTTGTAGGAATCTCATGGCCCTTTTCATGGTCAAAATCAAGTGGAGGAGTAGTAGGAATCTTCATTTTGTATTGTAATATTAGGAATTGTGCGATTCGGTTAATCACTAAAAACACGGACCCATCTGACTAGGCTCGTTACGTCGTCATACTTGGAGGGCCCATCATTCGTATGTCAGTCCGGTGAGTCCGAATCCCACATATCGCAACCATCCAACTTGTCTTACAGGTGGAATATAGAATTGTGGCTTAGTAAGACCGTTTTGTTATTATCATTGTACCCTTTACAGCCTCTAAGGCCGCGGATTTAAGGATTCTGAGATTATGAGAACAATTTGTTGAGTTCTAGAACAAAGAGGCTAGCATAACCGTCTTACTGTCTCAGATCTTGGCTGTTTTTGGAAAGTAAAAGAAGAACATGATGGTATGTAAACTCCTAATCGGGAAATGCTACCTGAGTGAAGAGGCCAACCTCGGCTTGGCTCGTGCTGTTGTATTCGTACAGCTACGGGAAGCGGCCTTTTAGTATTTGTTTGGATTCGCGAATTACGAATTACGATTCAAATATAGCGGTTTCGAGAGTTCATATCCGATCCGATTGCACAGAAAATCCGATTCGAAATCTCCCGTTAGAATCTACTTCTTGTCACACCAGAACTTGGTGAGAAATTAAAGTAGACCACAAAATGGATCCATGCTATTTATTAGTTTTAGACGGCCATGTTATCATCACTGCAGTATTCAATCCAATTGGTATTGGTTGAGTAAGTATCGGTACTGAACTATTTTCTAATCCGAAATGTGGGGATTAACTCATACTGTAATTCTCCGGTTCGCTCTGGCTCGTACTTCAATAATCTTGGCTCCTAAACAAGGTCAGATCTATTTTGGTATGGCCAAAAAGGAGCTCCACGCCGATCTAGGCCCTGTGTTATTGAGATGGGTCGCAAGACGAAGCAAGGCCTTACGATCGAACTCCTCGGCCGCGACTTAAAACTGGTCAGCATCGACGATGGTCAATAAGCAACTGGATACATACCCAATTATTAGAAAAGTTAGAATCAACTGCGCTCCAACATTTACAACAGGATTCTCGAGCGGAGTCTCCTGGGTTGTTTGCGCGAGCTTCATCAACTGCACATCCTTCGGATTTAACACGCAGAGCAAGCGGCCCAACCCCTTCATCAGATGACCAACCCGAACCCGAACTAGTTCTCCCTGAGGTGGAAATTCCAAATACAGGCCATCGAGATGTACAGTCTTCCAATGTTGCAGTTCCGAATCTCTACGATTTTAGCACATGGTTTCGTAGGACCAAGGCCCATAAAACCATCCATGGAAATGCACAGCTTTCCGATGAAGTTTCCACGATGACGCGCCGCGGCGAACCTGCGGCGAACTCCAAAGTCTAGATGACAATCTTACTTGACCACAGAAATATCCAGCCAACATTTAAGAATATTCCAGCTAGTTTAAATATTATATTTGCTCCATAGATGTATCTTATTACTCCACTGATCATTAGTCATCAAAATAAACATGGCCTCTCTAAATCTGGTCGAGATATCCATAGACGATCTGCAAAATGCTCTTACGTCTGGATTGATCACCAGTGTCGAACTGGTGGCCCGGTACTTACATCGTATTAGTAAATATGACTCTCGGGACATTTGCCTGAATTCAATCCCAGTCTTAAACCCTAATGTCTTCCAAGAATCAGCAGCTTCTGATGAGCGCCGTAGGGCAGGTTTACCGCCACGTCCTCTAGAAGGCATTCCATTCACAGTTAAAGACAGCTACAAAGTTAAGGGCATGACTGTTGCGTCAGGATCAGCTGCCTTTCAATCTTTAGTCGCAAATGAAGACGCGTTCACCGTCGCACAGCTTCGAAATGCAGGAGCGGTGTTGATTGGGAAGACGAATATGCCACCCATGGCGGCAGGTGGTATGCAGCGAGGTGTGTATGGTAGAGCGGAAAGTCCATATAACTTGGAATATCTCACTGCTGCATACGCATCTGGATCTTCAAATGGGTCAGCAACTGCGACTTCTGCTAGTTTCTGTGCGTTTGGAATGGCGGAGGAAACAGTCTCTTCCGGTAGATCTCCTGCTTCGAATAACGGTCTTGTCGCGTATACGCCTTCCAGAGGTGTGATATCTATTCGAGGGAATTGGCCATTATACGTTACGTGTGATGTGATTGTGCCGCACACTAGGACGGTTACGAACTTGCTCACTCTCCTAGATGTCCTCGTTGTCAAAGATGATATTAATGAGGGTGATTTTTGGAGAAGTCAACCATATGTTACACTTCCATCTCTCGCCGAGCTTCGACCCTCATCATTCCGAAATTTGAAGGACAGTGAGTCACTTCACGGCAAGAGAATTGGAGTACCTAAGATGTATATTAGCGGTGAGGATCCTCAGGCTCGCGCAGTCTATACAAAACCATCTGTGATAGCACTCTGGAAGGAGGCACGAGCATGTCTTGAGGGATTAGGTGCCAAAGTTGTGGAGGATGACTTTCCAGTTGTGAGCAATTATGAGAAACATGGACCTCACGAAACGCTCAATGTTCCAGGCCTACCTGAAAATTGGGCTAAACTTGAGAGAAGTACCATCATCGCCTATAGTTGGGAGGACTTTCTTCTTGCCAACAAGGATCCTGTGCTCTCAACCCCAGCTACAATTGACACAACCCGGATCTTTCCTCGAAGCATTGAGGAGGTCCAATGGAAGTATAGTGAAATGCCTAATCTCGTGCAGTACGATACTATCTTTGACGTGTTGAAAGAGAGGACAGTGCCAATATATGAACTCCCAGGTTGCAAGGATGCTCTTCTTGCGCTTGAAGCAGCGCGAAAACGGGATTTAGAGGATTGGATGGACCAAAATAACCTCGATCTCGTTGTTATCCCTGCTAACGGTGATGTTGGGCGCGCCGATACCGACATCAAGGACGAGTCTGCGAAGCATGCTTGGATGAATGGTGTCAAGTACTCAAATGGAAATCGTGCTTTGAGGCATTTGGGCATTCCAACCGTGACTGTCACAATGGGAGTTATGGAAGATACAAAAATGCCAGTCGGGCTCACGTTTGTATCCAGAGCTTATGATGATTGCAATTTATTGAAGTATGCTTATGCATACGAAACGGCTTCGAAGAAGCGTTGCCCACCTCCGTTAACCCCAGCTCTTCACAGTGATTTAATACCTTTGCAGAAGAGGACCATCAGTCAAGAGGTGAAGCCTATTACATTGACAGTAACAAGCGAGAAAATAAGGTTTGGAGATGTAGTGATGGTCAAGCTCTCTGGTCATTCCTCGGAGGCCACCTCGCTGGAAGTGTATGTTGATGGAAACCTCGTGGACGGAGTTAAAATGGAGATTGATGGTAGTTGGGTTATCAGTGCTTCAAGTCATATTCCGGAAGTTGAGACACATGTAAAAACCGAGGCAACCATACCAAGAGATCAAGTAATGGTTGTAGTTCTTGCTAGGAGTCATGGCAGCGTAGTTGCCGGAGCTTTGGCTTTGTTATAACATCATACTCTTGAATTGTGCACTGTACTTCATGGTGTCACTTATCTCTCTACAAAAACTCATAGTATTGGCGTAGTTTAGACTTTAGGTTGAAGTAGGAAATAAGGGTACACGATGGATCAAGTTAGATGAATCTATGAATAAGCCGACAATGATCTCAATTCTCCATATTTCCTATTGTAGTTCTTTCTACAAAAACTATCTCCGTTGATATTAATCATTAAGATCCCTCATGCCTTCTTCTCATCCACTTCCGTGCAGCTGATTGTCATCGGGATCTTGCTTTTAAGGACGGCGTGCACTCCAGAGTTGGCATTATGATCCTGTACCTCAGTGAGCCTGGCACCAATTCCATGGCAGACATGCGTCTTGAATTTCCATGCTGGGACTTTATCTTGGAATAACTCATCAAGTTCCTCAAGACTTCGGTTAGCGCATTCCGGAACGAAGTAGTACCGGTAGACGAAGAAGGTGGGAACGAGGGAGAAGGAGCCGTAGATAAAACCAACTTTGACTTGAAGATTGCTAGGTTCATTCTGCACGTACGGGTTGATGTAGCTGACCAGAAGCACGGTGATGAAACTAAAGGTTGAGGCAATACTGATTGTCTTTTCACGGAGTTGAAGTGTAGGGACTTCGGCTGTAACAATCCATACGCAGGAGGCCCAACCCAGATTTCCAAGGAAGGACCAGATGAGTAAAAGTGCGAGCAAAAATTGAGCAATTGGTCCGCCATTGACATGAGTGAATCCAGAAACTCCAGCCGTTACCCAGAGTCCGATCCACATACCGATTGCTGACACGATCATGAGCGGCCGGCGGCCAACTTTATCAGCCAAGACGAAAGCAAAGCAAGAACCACCAATAGCCATAGCCGTCCTGGCCATCGAGGATGCGAGGGGATCTGTAACGCCAACCTGTTGGAGGAAAATGACGCTGTACGAGAGCATAAAAGCATTTCCAGAAAGCTGCTGCAAAACCTGAACACCGGTTGCTATCATTGTGCGACGTCCATTGCTACCTTTGAAACAGTCCATGTAGGTTGCGACTCGGTGCAGATCATCTTGTTCCCGAACAGCTTCTTGAGTGAGTCGAAGCTCCTCATCTACTTCTTCTGGTGTGGCAACTCCTTTACGAATATAAGTGAGAGCCTTTTTTGCATCATCATGGCGGTCGTGCAATATGAGCCACCGTGGGGATTCGGGCATGAAAAATATAACAACTAGCATCAACAGCGGGAAGACCATTTGAACAAGTAAGACTAAAACGGTATTATTAGTAGAAATGACGACTGTAAAGGACATCACCCACCAATCCTCCAGCTCCATTCAGTTGAGCCGTGGTCAGCGACAGAGCCGAAAACAATGCCTTTAGCCACAAGAACACCTCCCATTTCCCACCACGAGAATAGATTTACCAAAGATCCTCTGATAGCTGGAGGTGATAGCTCGGACATGTACATTGGAATATTGTTGATTTCAATACCCTGTCGACTGGTGAACTGGAGCAAACAATTATGTACTGCGCACAACTTACCATTGATACCGCGTTGATCGTACGCCCAGCCATCACACCCCAGTAGTTAGGAACTGCATTCTGGATCACCATTCCAATGAGTCCTACAACAACGATCATAACAATGGATCCTCGACGCCCGAATTTTGAGATGACCGGCCCGGCGAGCATAGCGCCAACTGCCATATCAGCATTTGCGGTTCCTGAGCCTGCTGATAGCCAACTGGAAGGAATCCAATACTTGCCCGTCTTCTCATTCATCTCGCCATAAGTTTCAATAAAGTTGGGGACTGTGAGGACAGTTGCCCACCATCCATTGTCAATTCCGAAATTCTGTTGCTGATTAGCACCTTTTCAATTGGACGAGTGAGAAACTCATACGATAGCTCCAATCTATGGTATCAAGTCAGTCCGAATTTGCTTTATTATTAGGGTGCTTTGCCAATTAACTTACAGAGATAAACATGAACAGGGTGAAGAGCCTCGGTGTCAGCTCTCTATATAGAGCCGACCTGTTGAGAAATGCC
Source organism: Scytalidium lignicola (assembly GCA_002812745.2). Classification (NCBI taxonomy): domain Eukaryota; kingdom Fungi; phylum Ascomycota; class Leotiomycetes; genus Scytalidium; species Scytalidium lignicola. Next base: position 11,192 of record NCSJ02000640.1, read on the forward strand.
GTTATAGCCATAATGAAAAAGTGGTCACAATTTGTGTAGTCGCTATGAAGACAAATTTCTCGTTCTCAGCTGAGTGGCCACAGTACTCAAAATGCAATTTTGAAATCGGGAAAATGATCTTTATATCTTGTTTTCGAGCGCTCAACTAGCCTCTGAAGGAACAAACCGTAGATAAGAACAATTGATAGGCTTGGATGAGCAAGATCTTTGATATCGAATATGGAAGATATCAGATTTCTTGAGGGCCGACTTCTACTGGCAGTTCCCCTCAAAGACTAGTCTAGTAGAATGGCTTGGTGCGGGAAAGATAAAGCTGGAGAAGGTCGCGTTCTGCACATTTCAGCCACTGAGAGGGCAAAGTTACAAATCGCAGTGATCATAGTGGTATACCAACCGGTGAAGCTGGCTATTCTTCCCCTGTATATGATGGTAACGTAATTCCCTGTTAGCCGGACCACCCCCATAGCCGGACCACTTCCCCACCAAATCATCAATTTCATCAACACCATCAATTTCAATTAATTATTTTTCAACCAAAACACGCTCTAATGACTAAAATGCCACCTGCAGAACAAGAAGGAAGGATCCTTCTTGCTATAAACGCGATTAAAACAAAGCAAATTACG
>NCSJ02000641.1:0-11801 GCA_002812745.2 Scytalidium lignicola
GCCAAAAACCAGCGCACGGGCCGCGTGAGGCCAAAGACCGGCGGATGGGCCGTTAGGATTTTGTTAATCTAAGTTTTATCTACTATTATTAATATAAACATTAACTGTCCTTGATTATAAGTAATTCTTTCTTTACTATTAACTAAGACTGCTTTTTACAAGCTTAACTCTTCTTTGTTTATATACTCAGGTTTCCAGTTTAGCATATTAACCCTTCTATTATTAGTTCTTTTAATATGTTAAATCTTAAAATCATATTCTAACAGAGNTTTTTACTTATTTAACTTATCTTATATTCAAATTCTTTGAAAATATAAAATACTTTAAATTCTAATAATCTATTCATATTTCAANTTTGNTTTTTTAACTTTTACTATGTATATCCTCTACTTCTTTAGTATATTTACTATTGTTAACAATTCCTTATTATAAATAGGATAATTCTACTTTATTAAACTAAACTTTCTTAAATAATATGCAAGTAGNTTTTTACTTTTATTACTTATCTTGCTAACTTAAGACTACTCTTAAAGTATAATCTAAAGTATTTATTTTAATTTAAACTAACTTGTTTAAGTTAAAGATTTTAAAACTTTGNTTCTTTTTTAAATACTTTCTTGACTTTGTTAAATACTACTTATTGTTCTTCTTTCTATTTATAAAGTATTTTTTTTTTAGTTAACTTAGTTAATAGTAATATTATTTTCGAATAGTTTTATATAAATTTTTGATAATAATTTACAAATTTTAAGAAGCTTTATAACTCTTTAACTATTCTAAGTATTACTTATTCTTTAATAGCTTTAGTTTTCNTTTTTAATTATCTTAACTTTGTTCTTGAATATAATATATCTTAAAAACTGTACTTCAGTTTTATAAAATTCATACTTCCTTAGTTTACATTAAAATCCTACTTTTTATAATACTTTAAGTATGATTTTAATATGAATCTTATATTCTTTTAACATTTTCAAATATATTAAGATATTATTTAAATATATTATAATAAACTTTTTAAGTATTTTTGAACAATTCTGTTTATAATTCTTTGTATTATAATTAATGCATTTGTTAATCTAAACAATATAACTAATAGCTTATATAGTTTATATTTAGTTTTAATAACAACCTTTTTATTTATTCTTTTCCTTTATTCGAATAAAGTTGAATATTGATTATAAATTTAATTTTGTAAAGAATTTAACATTTCTAAGCTTATTTCTAATAGTTTTTATTAATAATAATAAATATTAGTCTTTAATTATTCCTTTATTCAAANTTTTTATAGTTTTTACAAAGCTTACCTTTTAAGTTAGCTAGTTTTTTCATAAATAATAATAATGCTCTTGTTAGAAAGTTCAACTTTTAATATAATCCTCTTTTAACTATTCTATTTAGTTATTCNTTTTATTACTTTGTCTTTAGCTATTATTATTAAATATACTAATTTAAATAATAATTAAAACTCCTCTTTTAAATTAATCTTATAATTTTATAACTAACATTTTAATAATGTTAAGTCTTCTAGTCTTTTCTTGAACAACTTTATTTATTCTTTGTATTCTTCAGGAATATGCTTAAAACCTTTATTTTAACTTGATTAACCTGAAATCAAACTGATTTCTATATCCTTATTCTTTGGCTAATTAAGTTTAATTACTTGAATAGCTTTAAATTCTCTAACTTTTATAGTTATTATTAATACTTCTTGTAATTCTTGTAAAAACTTTACTATTTCNTTTTTACTAATCTATTCTTGGATTACTCTTCTGTATTTAAGGTATACTTAATATTATCTTGAAGTTTTTAATGTAAATTATATAAACATTACTTTCTTTTAGTAACTTTCCTTGATTATCATAGTTATTAGTCTAGNTTTTTACTTTAATACTATACTTTGTAATAGAACTATCTACAAGCTTAATAAGATAATTATAATCCTTAACTTAAATATTAATATTTAATTTTATTATACTTTCTAATATTATAAAATTTCTTGTAACTTTAAAATCTGATAATACTTTTATTTTTTGTCTAGTTATAATAACTTCTAAAAATAATATATTCTCATTTAAAGCTTTAAGCTTTAATTCTTTAACTACTCTTTCCTTTATATTATTAGTAGTTTATCCTTGATCATCTGCTAAGTCTAATGAATGTAGTTAACNTTTTTTACTACTTTTCTTTTACTTTATTTTCTATAACTTTTAAAACTTTGTCTTAGATTCTTTTTATCTCATTTTCATTAATACTTAAAATTATTACTTTAACTTTAAGATTTAGAAATTTATTAACTTCCTCTTAAACTAATGTATAAAATTTAATAATAACTCTTAGTATTAATTGTATACNTTTTTACAAGAAGATCTTTTTCATTTAAAATATTATTATCCTTCTTTTATTCGAATATCATAGTCCTTTTTACTAGTTTAAATCTTTTCCAAACTAGTTACTTAATAGTTTTCTTATCTAGTATCTACTAGTTATATCTTAACAAGTAGTTTTATTACTTAACTTTTAATAATCAAAGTATTATGTTTACTTATAATTTATTTTAAGTAAGTATAATCATTTTACACTTTCTTTTAATAACTAAAACCAAATTATCTTATTCAAACAATAATTCGTTGGTTATTTTAATTTTTTACTAAAAGATCTTACTTTCACTTTATTTAAGAAGTTATATAATATACTAACATTTTAAGTATTTGTATTTAATATAATAATATATATATAGTTAAAGTTAATCCTTGACATTAAATAATTCTTTTATTATATTTCTTCTTAAGTATATTAAGTTTATAAATGCTCTTATACTAAGTACANTCTTTTCTAGCTTTCTTATAATTTAATAGTAAACTTTTTTTGTTTTAGAATACTTATAATATTTATACTTATAATTGTTATTTATTTTCTTTTATCTTAATGACTATGAGTAAAATTCTTAAGAAGTTTACATTTGAAATATAACTTCTTTTTCTTTTAATCTTTTAACTTTTCTAAGTTAATTCTAAATGAATTTCCTTTTTCTTTAAACTTTTGATTTTTGCCTTTTCAAGGTTTTTCCTTCTTAATTATGTTCAAGTCTATAAAATCTTCTTTATTAATTAATGTTAATTTTTAGTTTATCTTTTTTCTTATAAAGGAATATTATTTTCTCTTTTCAAGCTTCTTTTTATAAATTCAATTATTAAACTTTATAGATTTGACAATCATTTTTTCTAACATGTTTAACTATTTATTTAACTTGAATATATTATTCTTAACCTCTTCTTTAAATCCTTTATAATAAACTGCTTTAAGAGCTTTATCTTATTATCCTGTCTAAACTGTATATTATTTAAACTCTACTGTATAAACTAAAGTTAGTTAACCTCTTTATTTCAGAAATAAAAGCTTATACTCAACATTTCTCTTTATATTTATACTGTTATATACTTCTTTAATAATTACTTAAAAGTTATTAAAATCTGAAAATATATTATATATCTTTTATTATTAAGCTTTTACTTTGTCTTAATAAGTTATAAAGTTGTTTAAGTATAATTAAAACTAATCAAAAACTATTTTTATAAAATTTAATATTATTTAAAGAACCTTATCTTCTTCTTTATCAAATTTATCTTTATTAAACTTGAAGAAGATTATAACTTATACTTTAAACTTTTAAAGCTTAAACTTATTTCTTGTAAATAATGTTAAAAGTAATACTTTTAAAGATTTTACCTTTACTTTATCTCTTTTATTATTTGTTATAACTTCACTTTTTATGTTAGTATAATTTATTAAGTTATACTTACTTTTTCATATACAACTTATATTCAAGTAATAATGTTTAAAATGTTATAAAACCCTTAATCATTAACATATAATATAAGCTTAATCACTTTATAAATTTATTTGTAAAATAAGCTGATTAGAGTTTTATAAAGTAGTAAGTATATTATAGAGTTATAGCTTAAATTGAATATGAAGTTCTTAATTAAAGCTTAAAGAGTATGTTNCTTATATAAACAATATTATTCTTTAAATCTAATTAGTCTAACTTAGTATAATCTTATACTCTTTATACTAGTATAAACCTCTTGTATAAGTTATATAACTTAACATTCCGCCGACTGTTGATGCTTTATAAGTTGTTACCTAGCGCTTTATCAAGTTATAACAATAAGACTTATAATATAAAAGTATAAGTTATAATTATAATATTCTTTAATTGAAAAAAGACAATATTAATAAGATAAATATTAAGTATTTTATAAGATAATCTTACTTATTAATTGTTAAATTTATTATTAGTTAATTATCTTAATTTATCCTTAATAATGTTTGCTTTTCTTTAAAGAGTAAATGTTTATATATTATAAGACTACTTACAGCATAATTACATAGGGTAAGTCTAGTCACTCTTATAAGGTTTATGTAGAAGTAAGACATTTAAGGTTATAGTAAACAAGTATATATAGTAAAGTTATAACTTAAGTTAAACATAAGGTTTTTAACTAAAGCTTAAGGAACATGTTCTTATATAGACAAATGAGCACTTCAACTGTATAGACTAGTATAAACTTGTATAACTATATGTCCTTATCTACTTTTATATACTAAAGCTTATCATATAACCTAGTACTTTACTAGTCATAGACTTTTTATAAGCTACTCCTTAGTGCTTATCAGGTTATAACAGTAAGAACTATAACACTATCCTCTTTTTATCCTAACATTATCTTAACACTTAACTAGCAACATCAAACAATCTTCATTATTCTTTAACTATGCTTTTTATCTATCATATCATATAAATACTAAACTCACCTTCGTAAAGTAGAAAAGATAAAAACAATAGGTTTTAAAATGTCCTCCCTTTGTTATTATTGCAAAAAGAATAAAAAGTCCTATCATCACTCTTTTAATTCTCTAAAGTACTTTGAATGCACTTATTATAACAGTCATTGCAAACTCTTTAAACTATTCCTTAAAGAAATAGATCACTATCTTAAGGAAGAGTAACACTTAGAACAAGAAGAAAAGAAAGCCCTTGCCAAAGTCCTAAGGCTTCAGAAGCTCTGTCATTATATAAAGAACAACACTTAGTTTATGATTTTTAAAGGCATTTTCACTATAGAAGAATTAGAAGAAATTGAAGAAAAGGAAAGGTTAAAAAAGGAAAAGCTAAATTCCTTAGTCTTTACCAAGGACTTATTATATCCTCTTGATGAAGACAAGTAACATTCCTCAGTTGACCCCTTTATACTAAGTACTAACGTTGTCAATCCTTTACTTATCTTATTAACTTAATTAATTCCTCCTCTTAAGAATCCTTTTTAACTAGAGTTTGATAATAATTCTTTACTATCTCTTTAACATTCTTCAGATGTTCAATAAGTTCTTATGAATTGTCTGATTCTGGAAATCCTTTTTATTTAACCAAATACTAAATCTTCTTATATTAGTATTTATAATCTAAAATTTTCTCAACTATCTACTCCTTATCAAGTTGTGATTTGACCTTTATACTTAGTGTTAACAATGCATTCTTAAGTATTAGTTTTAGTAATACTGTATGAAATACAAGATGTATTCTTATAACTTTTAATAGTTTTAATTTGATTATTACTAGTTTATAAACTTCCTTAACCTTAAATAGTCTTAACTTTACAAAGTTAAGTATATTACTTAGTCTTTTTGTTCATAGATTTTTTTGTCAAAAGTAAACTTTATCCTTCTTTTTATACATAAGTTCTACATTACATTTCTCATTATAACATGCTTTCATTTATTCTTTTACAAATTATATTGCATTTCTTAATTTAACATGTATTTTATACAGTTTCTCTACTAACTTATCAATTAAGTCAAATGACAATCATAGTTTAACACTTATTCAAAACCTATCAAGTTCCCTTTTATAATTTACATAAAATAATGTAAATCCTGTTATTTCATACTTTAAGCTGTTATAAGCTAATTATGTTAATAGTAATAACTTATACTAATTATCTTGCTTATAATCTACATAACATTATAAATATACTTTCAATGTCTAGTTCAATCTTTTTGTTTAACCATCAATTTATAAGTAAAATACTGTTAACATTCTCTTATTAATACTTATATGTTTAATTAAAGTTTCTTAAAACTTCAAGGTAAAGTATATGTCTTGATCAGATATAATACTCTCTAACACCTTAAATGATGTTATTACATGTTAAAGAAACACTTCTACAACTTCTTCTACACTTTATATTTCATCTTATAATATAAAGATTATATATTTTATAAACAAGTCTATTATCACCAAAATACTATTATAGTCCTTTCTTGTTGTTAAGTCTCTTGACTTTAGTAATTTAATAACAAAGTCCTATACTATAGTTTACTATAGTTAGATTAGTATTTCAGTAGGTTAAAGTGTTCTATAAGGCTTTTACTTTGAGTTCTTTACCCTTTTACAAATATTACATTCCTTAACAACTTCTTTTATTGTTTGTCTTATTCAGTATAAGTAATAATCTCTTTGGATTTTATAATAAGTTTGTTCAACTCCAAAATACTTATTTTGTAATAATGTATATTATTCTTTTAAGAATTCTTTTAACAGTTTCTTAAGGATATACAACTTCTTGTCCTTATACTATAACTTGTTAATTTATTCTTATTTATCTTCTTTGAACTTATGTTTAATGTATTCTAGATTTTCTTTAAATAATTCATTCTGAATTTTGTCAATTTAATCCTTATCAACTATTACTGATATAGACATTAACTATCCTTGATTATAAGTAATCCCTTCTTCATTATCTACTAAGATTGCTTATTACAAGCTTAATTCCTCTTTGTCTATATATTCTGGTTTTTGATTGAGAATGTCTACTTGTCTATTATCAATTCCTTTAACATATCAAATCTTAAAATCATATTCTAACAAGGTTTCTGCTTACTTAGCTTATCTTATGTTTAACTCCTTGGATATCATAAAGTACTTCAGATTCATATGATCCATCAGTATCTTTATCTATTCTCTTGTCCTTACTGTATATATTCTCCATTTTCTCAGCATATCTATTATCACTAATAATTCTTTATTATGAATAAAATAGTTTTGCTTAACTAAGCTAAACTTCTTTGAATAATAAGTAAATGGTTTCTAACCTCTTTGTTCATCTTATTAGCTCAAGACTATACTTAAAGCATAATCTAATATATTTATTTTAATTTAAACAAGTCTTTCTAAGTCGAAGATTCTAAGACTTTAGTCTTCCTTGAAAACTTTTTTTAACTACATCAAATACTTCTTGTTATTCCTTCCTCTATTTATATAATACATTCTTCTTGGTTAACTCAGTTAATAACAACATTATTCTTGAATAATTCCTTATGAATTTTTAATAATAGTTTATAAAGCCTAAAAAGCTTTATAATTCTTTAACTATTCTAAGTATTGCTTATTCTCTGATAACTTTAGTTTTTTCCTCAGTTGTCCTAACCTCATTATACATTATAATGTGTTCTAAAAACTATACTTCTGTCTTATAGAATTTACATTTCTTTAGCTTACATTAAAAGCTTGCTTTTTATAATACTTTAAGAATAATTTTCATATAAACTTTGTATTCCTTTAGTATTTTTGAAAATATTAAGATATCATCTAAATATACTATTATAAACTTTTCCAAGTATTCCTTAATAACCTTGTCTACAATCCTTTACATCATAGTGAGTACATTTGTTAATCTAAACAACATGACTAATAACTTAAATAGTCTATATTTAGTCTTAATAACAACTTTCCATTTATCTCCTTCTTTTATCCTGATAAGGTTGAATGTTGACTATAAATCCAATTTCATGAAGAACTTAACACCTCTGAGCTTATCTTTAGTAGTTTCTATTAATGACAATGGATATCAGTTTTTAATTATTCCTTTGTTTAAACCTTTATAATCCTTATAAGGCTTGCCTTTTAAGTTATCTAGTTTCTTTACAAATAATAATAATACTCTTACTAGAGAGTTCAACTTCTAGTATAATCCTCTCTTAACTATTCTGTCTAATTATTCTTTTGTTACTTCATCTTCTACTATTGTAATTGAGTATATTAGCCTAAATAATAACTAGAATCCTTCTTTGAAGTTGATCTTATAATCTTATAACTGACATTTTAACAATATTAAGTCTTCTAGTCTTTCTTTAAATAGCTTTATTTATTCCTTATATTCTTTGGAAATATACTCAAGACTTTTGTCTTAGCCTGATTAATTCAAAATCAAACTGANTTTTTATATTCTTGATTATAAGCTAACTAGATTCAATTACATGAATAACTTATAATTCTCTAACCTTTATTACTTTTGTTAATACCCTTTATAGTAATTCTTGTAAAAACTCTATAATCTCTTCTTGCTAGTCAATCCTTAGATTACTTCCTTACATCCAAGATATCCTTAAGATTATTTTAAAGTTCTTAATATAAGTTATATCAAATACTATTTTTTCTTAATAACTAACCTTAACCTTTATAGTTACCAGCTTAGTTTCCACTTTAATACTTCTTATTATAAGAAAACTATCTACAAGTTTAATCAGATAATTATAATCCTTAACTTGAGTTAGACTGGCCACCCAGACCAGACCGTGGACCGTTACGCTAACCTATTTAGGACTACTTTCTTTAATAATAATAATTATTAAATAAAATTTTTAAATTTTAAAGTTTTAATGTTTTTAAATATAATTCTTTAAAAAAATTCTAAAAMTAGTAATTAAATAAAGTAATATAAAGCTTTTTTTAAAAAATTATTAATCCTTGTAAGTATATTATTTAATTACTATTTTTAGAATTTTTTTTAAAGAATTATATTTAAAAACATTAAAACTTTAAAATTAAAAAATTTTATTTAATAATAATAATTATTAAAGAAAGTAATCCTAAATAGGTTAGTGTAACGGTCTACAGTCTAGACCGTTCGGCCAGTCTAGCTTTAGAATATTAGTATAAAGCATACTTAAGACACTTTACAAGCTTGTTAGATTAACACTTACTTAAGACCTCTAGACCAGATTATAACTAATGTTAAAAAGAACTTTGTTAATAAGGAATTCTAGTAAAGTATTACAACCATAAGAATAACCTTAAAAGCAGTTTTAATAGAAGCTTACAACTCAATTAACCATGTTGAACAATATTATATACTTGTACAATATACTTACTAAATAATTATAGTTGAAATCTATGATCTTGACAAAGATATAATTCTATAAATAACGTTTAAGGCTGTTAACAATTCAATAAGACTTAATAGACTTGTTCTTACATTACTAGTTTATAACACTTACTTATATATGTTAAAATTCAATACTTTAGCCTTAATTATAAGTTAAAGAATTATAACAATCAAGAAGGCTATGGAGGAAATCAGTAAAATCAAGGCAAAACAACAAGTACAAGACATGATCAACATATGTAATGGCCTTAATATAAGTATTATTTACAACTTACTACTGAATTCAGATATTCTCATGTAAAGAGTAGAAAACACAAGCTAGAATAGAAACTGAGAAGGATTATATAAGCTTGTAAGTATAAATAGAGAAATATATATATTAACATTATTACATAAGAACATATTATTCAGGTCAATGGTTATAAAACTATACCTTACACTTATAAAAGGAATTAATAGAATTGAGTTATCAAAGTTAAAGCTAGGAATTACAACTATTGAAGAGTATTAAGAGGAGCTTAACAAGTTGATTATAATTATTGCTTTATCATCAATATTATTTGTAAAGTAAAGATATAAAAGACCTTGTAAATACCTTGAAATTATTACTTTCTTGCAAGATAAGGAATTGGAACTTTAATTTACAGCCTTATGTTAAGCTGAAATATTAAGATTACTTGAAAAGGGTGTTTTCAAAACTATAAACCCTCAAGATATGCCTAACGATATATATATATTTAATACTAGGTTTATAGATGAAATCAAAAATAAAGGAACTGAAAAAGCTTTTAAAAAAGTTNATGCTTTATAGTACAAGCTTATAAGGACAACAAGAAGAAGCTTGTTTTAACTTAATCACTTACTATTCAACATGTTAACCAGTATATTATTCTTTATATCATTGTTATAGAGTATAAAGATATAAGCTTGTACTTACAAGACATTTCACAAGTGTATATATAATTTACTACCTTGCTGAATCAGGATTTCTACATATGGTCACCTTTAGAGCTTACAGAACAACTTAATCTTTATGAAGGTTCAATTCTACAAGTTGTAAAACCACTTTACAAAGTTCTTAAAGCTAGAAATTATTAATTCTAAACTTATTACTCTTATTATGTTAAGATGCTTATTATAAAACTATTAACATATAACTTCTGCTTATTATATAATACTAAACCTTTCAATGTTATAAGGCTTCAAACTGATGATACCTTGTTCATTAAAAATGCTTAATTTGCTGAACTTAAGCAAGAACAACTGAAAAAGGTTAACTTCCTAGTAAAAGAACACAAAATGTTAACTACTAACAAAGGAATTAAGTTCAATGAGGATATTATACAATTGAATAATACTAGAATTTCATTTACTCAAGAGTGTTAGTATACTAATCTACAACTTGTAATCAGGAAATCAGTTATTATAATAAGCTCATGAAGAATTGTACATTAAAACCTTATTACCAAGGAGTAATATATTGTACAACATGCTTAAAGAGTATATATAGCTTTAGTTTGCTAACCAGAAGTGTTATATAACCTATTAGTAGTTGCTTAGGCCATTAATCCTAGCTAAGAAGATATGAAATCGTTGAATAAACACTTATAATAACAAATCCAGAATATTACTAAAGGAATACAATTCATTAAGCTTGATAAGGAGATATTATAACTATTAGTCTTTATGAACATCTCATTTGTGAATAACAAAGACTTATTATCACAAATTAGTTATATTATAACACTTACAAACTGGAAAGAAAACGTAAATACATTATACTGGACATTAATTAAGTGTAAAAAGGTTATACATAACGTTTTAACCTTAGAACTGTATAGAATAACTTATGGATTTGATATAAGGATTATAATCAAGTTAACTATCAAAGGAATCCTTGAAATCAACTTCTTACTGGTTATATATACAAATTCAAGGTCATTGTATGATTACCTTATCAAATTAAGAATTACATAGGAAAAGTAGCTTATAATTAACATAATATACCTTTGTTAAACATACAAATAACATTAAATCACTGAAGTACAATAAATTGAAGAAACTACAAACCTAGTTGATTTTATGATCAAAGGAAAACTATTTAATATTTTGAAATAGTTATTAAATATGAATAAAGTATAATTAGAAGTAGTAGAATAAGTAAAACATGATAATGTAGATGGTAAAACAGAGAATTGTACAGAGGAAGGATTTAAAGCTATTCCTAATTAAGCAATTAGCATGTGATTAGGAAAACTCTACAGATTTAAACATTTTAAGAGTTATAATATATGACTATTTTTAAAGTAACTTTAATGTTAGTAGAATAGTAATTATGTACACATGATATTCACATGCCTTTGTAAGCTAGTCCTGATTAGGTAGTAAGAACAAGTAAAGCTCTTACAACTTTACCCTCTTACCTTTATTCGTATAACAACTATAGAATAGTATAATGAGTATATTATGTATAATTGTGTATTGTACTTTGTATTACAAGTGAACTGATAATAAACAATTAAATATGTTAAACATTATAATTAAGAAATCTATCATCTAAGACAACTCTTTATTTAA
>NCSJ02000642.1:0-11622 GCA_002812745.2 Scytalidium lignicola
CGCTTCCATAGGAGTCGAGTACTCGCCCTCCAGAATCTGCTCGTCAATCGACGACAGCGACGACGTCGAGCTCATCGAGTCGCTGCGTCCTCGAGTCTTGCGATTTCCATTGGCCTTCCCCTTGGCACTGCCCGCCGAGTGCCCATTTGCCTCGGGGTGCGAGACGCTGTTGGATTTCCGCCGTTTTCGGGTATGCCCGTGTTCTTGCTCCTTGCGAGGAGACACGGAGGCAGAAGAAGCGTGGATGGAATACCTGAGCTCGCTGTTTGTTGTTGCTGCTCCAGCGCTGCTGGATTTCTTGGATGGTGTGTAGTACAGAGATGTGATGGCCGGCCGTGGTGGAGGATCACTACCGTCGCCGTTGAAGTAGTATTCGGCCTGTCTATCTTTCTTGCCTTCTTTCTTTTTATGCTTCATAAGCGTGCGAAATTCTTTCAGTTGCTCTTCATCCGCACGTTGCTCATAGATAGCCTCGATCAACCTCACTATCCGAGCATTTGATCGGTGATCATCGTATAACGTTCGTAATGCATACGCCGTAGGCCACCTTCTCCGGTCAACCGCTTCCTGCACAGCATCCTCGATGACCTTGTCTGTCTTCTCGATATTTATTTCTCGCTCCCCGTTTCCCTTTGCACTCTGCAACTTTATTGGTGATGGTGACATTTGCGCGGCGAGAGAAACCGAACCACTAACGCCCAGTCGAGGAGAACCTTCCATATCGCCCATCTGCTGCACTGGTGTTTTCGGTGCCCAGTCCACATCCTCCTGCTTCGTAGAAATAGATCTTCTCCTTGTAGTACTCGTAGCAGCTTCTTGGGTAGCGACGGCTTCCTTAGGGGTTGACGGCATAGAAACCCCTGACCTCCGTAGACTTGAGCTCCGCCTTCCACTCTCGGGATTTTCACCTCCAGCCCTCGTAGACTTCAATGTCTTCATGCTCGGTCGTGTTCCTAAAGGTGCCATCTGCGCGACGACTCCATGTCTCTCAATCCCAGCGTCCATAAAACTAGGCTGAGGAGTGGGTAACGGGGGCTCGATCCATCGGTCCAAGAATGTCTTCGACCGTTCTGCAGGTTCTGCCTTTTTCTCAGGTGCATCGAGCGAGGCATTGGCAGCTACGAAGGGACTCGAGATTCTCGATCGCGTTGGACGGCCCGCGTAGCTCATCGTCTCGTCGCCTCGCTCCGGCAGCGAGTGCCTCCCTCGGATTTGCGACCGCGATATCAGGACGGCTGTGCATTTGTTAGACTCGATCTAAGATTGTGGGATGGAGATTCATCTACTTCTCTATTACTTGATTGCATAAACAAGTTATATAGAACCGTGATTCGAGGTACAACGGACGCGCTGAAATGTATACTGATTGCTGAGGATGAAAGAGAAATGCGTTGGAAGCGAGGAGGGTCTAGCGCCCCCTGGAAAGCTGAGAGAGTACAGTAAATGCCAGCCCACCCGGATATGCGGGAAAATTACTGCACCAGCACAGTGAGTGCACAAAGGTTTGGTAGTTTTGGATTCTTGTACGATATAGATGATTCCTGATCAAAAGGTTTGAGCGTTGCAGTCGCCGTGTTATCAGCCTTTTTTTTTTTTTGTAACGACGTGACCTCCTGCACGGGGTTGGGTGTGGGATGACTTGACGACGTGGTTCAAAGAGGGAGGGGTTGATGCCAAATTTACAGTTGCATCCATGCTTGGATACCACACATACGTAAGAGAGAAATATGCACAGAATCATAAATTCACCTTCCGTGATGTTCTTGAAGACCCCAGGGTGGCAAGAGCTACTGAGTCATCATGTATCTGCTTCCTCTCTCCTGTCAGGTGCCTCCTCCCCCCTTTTATCAATGAAAAAACATCACATGAACGTGGGGAAAAAAGGCTTGAGGTTGACGAATCTGTATTTGCTGCACATCTCTAATTCGAGAAGCCTAGTACTCATGACATATTGCTCTTCCTACACACTCGAGGCAAGGCGCTTCGCATGAACCGCAGTCCTCCTTAACAAACGAGAGGTCGAATGCGGCTAACTAGTACTTGACATGCCAAAATGGTAATGTCTGTAGGCAGAAAAACAGATAGAAGAAGATTGATCAGGGCGCAAATCACTCGCTGGACTTAGGGCTCTACGTGAAGTAGCTGATCAATCTGATCGTCACGAACCCCCTATTCCTCATCGCTGCTCTCGTCATCGTCGTCATCATCTGCAGTCTCCGTGGACTTCTTCGCTGGCTTCTTCTTCTTCTTTTTGTTCTTGTTCTTGCTCTTAGTCTCCTTGGCCAAGGGCTGCTCTAAGATCTTCAGAATTTCTTCATCTGTGATCTTCTTGTCGGACTTGACTTTGCTCAGATCTAGTGCAGGAGGAGCAGCGATGCGTTGCACCCCGTTCTTGGTGATTGCTAGACTTGTCAATAAATATGGTACGTGCCCAAAAGAAAAGGAGACCTACCGATGGTAGTCAGAAGTCTTCCAACTGGCTCTCCATCCTTGTCACCAACGACTTCATATTGTCTGAAAACATTTCCTCGAACACATTCAACGACGCCAACTTTAGCATCTCTTTCATCCTCAAGTTGTCGCAAGCTGAAGGGGAAATATCTAAATCTCTTCACGACTTCGTTCAAAACTTTCTTGGAACTTGGTCGCTTGAGAGCATATTTGGTAGTGGTGCGGCGGTGGAGAGTAGCCCTGTTTTCCAGATTCTTGATCTTTCCAGAGCCTAAACTCACACCCATCTCCACACCCCACACATCACCAACTTCAGGGACACCGTCGCCCTTGGTACCATCACCGGGTGCCAAGATAATCTTCTTCTTCCCTTCGATCTCGTCATGCTCGAACTGCCAGCTGGTTGTGTGCTCAACTAAGTTACAATCATAGCTCTTGGCAATCTTCTCAAGGATGTTGGTGATCTTGCTCTGAGTTGGTGGTCTTTCTTTCTGAGCCTTTGCAATTTCCTCCTCGGTTCCTGTTGCCAGGAGTCCCGGTGGGACCATTAACCTCAGCAGAACTTCATTTGTATAGTATGTGGCCAAGAGCAGATCAGCCTGACGGCCAGTAATTTCACCCGAAGCGCCCACAATTATGGTGTCACAAACAATCGTACCAAGGCCGTCGATCTGAGCACCGAGCTGGATCTTAACAGCTTCACCTTCTTTCAGGGTAACTGCAGCCTCTGCTTCGTCCGATACAAGGGGTGTGTATGGGGTTACGAAGGACGATGGGGAGACGGTGGTCGGGTGAGCGATTCCTACCAGCCACGGGTCAGTACCTAGTCACGCGAGACAAGCAGAGGTAAAAAGGAGCAAACTAGGAGCCAAGTAGGAGCCAACACTAACCTTTAACCACCTTCTTTCCTCGGTAGACCTTCTCGATTTCTTCCTCGAGAAGTTTGTCTCCCTTCTCGCAGATGGTGACGATCTTCTCCCCAGCAACGCATAGCTTGCTGACAGCCTCGAGGACCTTGAGCGAAATCTGGCCCGCACTCTTGTATTTAGTCAGAGTATCTGGATTAGCCAGAGTGTAATCTATAAGATGATATCTGTTAGCCCATGGTTGCAGCAAAATTTGGAGTCCATGGCCCGCCAAAAGCGTATTGTTTGGGTAGCCACCGCGCGACTGCGGGGTATGGTGGGATGTATTTGCTTGCACCTCGGAGAGTGAAAGCTGAGAGGAGTGCACCTTACCAACTTCTTCGCTTTCCTTCTTGTCGGCCATGTTTGCAATTTTTCTAGCCTAGAAATCTGTTTTGTCTGCAAACCACTGGCCACCTGCAGTTGAAAAGACCGAGAAAATGGAGGGGCAGAGTGAGGTTGCGTTGTCCGGGAGGTTTTTGATGATTGTGGGAACAAGCAAAGCTCAGACTTTCGCTTATGGCTGCTTGAATCCGCCCCAACCCAATCATCCCTACGTCGGCGTGCGCCGCGGCTATCGTCCACCGTACAACAAATCCGTGCCTGTTCTCGTCGCGCCTGCGAAAAGCATCGCGCTCCTCATCGACAACTCTATCTCTCCATCTCCCTCCCGCTGACAACCTCGAGCATCAACCAACACAGGCATCGCACGGCGGTCGCGAATGTCTCGGCCATGGCTGCCGACTCAAATGCCGCCTCGTCAGGCCCAGCTGCGGATTCAGCAACGGGTTCCTCGACGGTTCTGACACATCGCCAGCGGACTCAAGAGGACTTCCAAAAGGTGCTATTGGATAGATATGTGACGCGGGATCTCATCTACTCAGCAGCCCTGCTTGAAGAAGAGAAGAAACGTCAGGAGACTCTCTCACGAGGAAGACTAGAAGCGGAGGACTATAAGAAGGTGCGGAATGAGTATCGGCAGTGGTTCCCTCCCAGCCGTCTCTATGGCCAGGGCTACAATGGTTATGGCAATGGCACTACGGATGGACAGACGAAGGTGGTGTATCCATCTGCCAAACCGAGATTAGGCCACAAGAAGACCAGTCGATTGCGGATCAAGCGCAAAGAGATGGCTCAGCAAGCAGAACAGGAGGAGGAACTAGTGCCGGTCAGGCTAGACGTAGAATGGGATAAGATCCGGTTGCGGGATACATTTACGTGGAATCTGCACGACCGTGTCGTACCTCCTGAACTCTTTGCTGCACAACTCGTGGAGGACCTGGGGTTGTCACAGCCTGTCGCGGAGCCGGTTTTCGAGCAAGTAAAGCATCAGATACACGAACAACTAGGAGAGTTCTACCCTCCGGTCTATATTGAAGAAGATGCATTAGACCCAGAACTGCCATACTCGGCATACAAGAACGACGAAATGCGGATACTAATCAAGCTAAATATTACCATTGGACCACATACTTTGGAAGACAAATTCGAGTGGGAGATTAATAACCCACTTAACTCTCCAGAAGAATTCGCACAGTGTATGACCAGAGATCTATCCTTATCGGGAGAGTTCGCAACAGCCATTGCACATTGTATACGAGAGCAAAGCCAGTTGTTCACCAAGAGTCTGTATATAGTTGGGCATCCATTCGATGGACGGCCGTTAGAAGACCAGGATTTAATAGCCGCCTTCCTCCCTTCGCCACTACCTTCGGTTTTCCGACCACAGCAACAAGCGAAAGAGTATGGTCCATATTTGTACGAGTTGAGTGAGGCAGATCTAGAGAGAAACGAGGTTATATTCTCTCGGGAGCAGCGACGGCAGAAGAGATCAGTCAACAGAAGAGGTGGACCCAGTTTACCAGATCTCAAGGACCGACCACGTACCATACGAACCCTTATTGTTTCCTCAGTTCTTCCTGGAGCAGCAGAGACAATTGAAGAAAGCAGAATGTACAAGCGTACAAATGCAGCATCAGGGAAGAAGCGAGCACCTGGCACTGTCGACGGCAATATCTCCGATTCATCTGATAGCGACGAGTCCATACCTGATTCTCCAGCGCTGTCTCAATTACAAGGCACGGCACGAACCAGAGGCATGCGTGGAGCAGCTACCGCTGCTCAGCAACGAATGGCAAACCTTGGACGCTCAGAAACCCCAGAAGTGGCTGCTCTGCACCATCACGAAACCCGAACATCATCACGCAGACTTGGTCGTGATGCAAGGGAAGAAAGCCCAGAACCTCCTCCTTTAATCATCAAGCTGAAGATTTCACGGGAGAAGCTTCGAAAACTTATGCGTGATTTAAAGAGCGGCAATCGAGCTTCAACTGGATCTCAAAATCAGTCACTCAATCTCACTCAATCAGGGCATAGTACACCAGCTCCCGGGTCTATGGGTCCCCCATCTACTCCCGGTCTTGCGAATCAATCACTTTCTACTGCTACGGCCACCACTCCTTCTCAGGTCGGGCAGATAGGTGCAGTTGATGCACCTCCACCCCCACCTCCTGGGCAACCCGCGCCAACTCCTGTAAGTCGAACCTTTCCTTATCTTTCTTTCTTAAGACTGTACAAAACTAACACTTCAAATACAGCCTCCGCCTCCTCAATGGCTAACAGCTGGCCTCCTCGAGCTGCAAAAGTCCTATCCCGGCGACAGTTTTGAGGGCATGATGCGTTACTCCGCTGTCAATTCTGTAACTGAAACACCAGTCACGGCGCCACAGCCCGGTCAGTCTACCGAAGGGATCAAATGGATGTATTTGCCAAGGATCAGGTGCCATGATTGTCCAGGAAAGCTGTACACCCCAGGTCCCAATACTACGGTGGATAATTTCGAAGTACATCTCAAGAACCGATTCCACAGGGAGCGGGTTGACGCTAGGGTTGCAGCTTCGCGGAGCGGTGAGGCAAGTAGTAGTGGAGCTGCTGGTGGTGGCGGCAGCAGTTAGACCGAAAACTTGAAGAGGCTAAGTTTTAGTGAATTGGTTTGAAAGAGCAACGATAAGGGTTGGTGATGAATTCAAAGAACAATGTGTCTGTATTATATCTATACCGCGAACTTCACAAAAAGATGGTGTGGAGTTCTTGCCTTATTGTAGGAGTTATTAATGGCGTGTCGGTCATGGCATTAGGTTAGGGACACGGAAACAGCATAATATCATGTCATATGCCTAAGCTACCAGTGTGCTTCTCTCTTATAGTTTTTTTTTTCCATAGAAGAATATGTATGTATATGTAATGCATAACTCTTCTTGAGGAGAATTTCAGTTTCAAAGATACATTGATCTATCCATTACATATCCGAACTTGGTTCATAAGTGAAACATAGGTATTCATACACATACAACCAGACTGGTATATACAGGTAATAAGACACAGCCACCGTGGAAACTATCCTGACCTCCTAAGACGGACCTAAGGCCGATTAAATACCTAGAGAAAAACAGCCCAACCTAAACCATCTAACGCCATCCCTACCTAACAAGACCATCATAAAACCAGTTTCTTAGAACCAGGCGTCATGAAAACCCAAAGCCAGCATCCCACAAAAATAAAATTGCTCATCCCATCGTCATCTCATACCTAAGCCCTTCCAACAACGGAAGACCTCCTCTGAGTTGGTATCTGCATATTAAATCCGCTCGGCCTCCGTCCTAGACCTTCCAAATCAACATCACCCTCGGCATCCACGTCTCCGGCAGCATCAACCATCATGCCCGGAGGTAATTTCTGAGCCCCGTAACCGACAACCTTAAAGATATTCACAGTAAAGCCATTGGTCGCATTGGATAATTGTTCCCGCAGACGCTCGCGCATGTACCGTCGTTCAATAGGAATCTGGATCACAGGCGGGACGAGGGGTTGAGGATGCCAATTAGACAAGCCGGTCATTGTAGCCATGAGTTCCTCGTCTGAGTCCAGGGGTCCATTTGCAGCTTCTTCGTCTTCCAGCGGTGCGTTGGCGTCGATTGCAGCTTCTAGGAGGTTGTTAGTGAACCCGAGGGAAAATTGAGACGGAGTTGATAAATTTAACTTACTCTGCTGTTTAGCCTGGTTTTTCTTTTGGTATGCTGTGAGTAACATATCATATGGAAGCGATCTACCGGCGACTGCTCGCTTTGCACCCATAGAGTGACTCTTGCAAGTGAGGGATCTCGCGCATGGAACGCCGTCTTTCATAACACCACACTGCCTTTCCACATCAACGGGACCTAGAGAGTGACAGTTAGCTAATGATATAAAAGATGAAGATCTAGATAGCGAGGGGTTGACGATATGGATGGAAGATGATTGCCTTTTTCTCCTTGTCCCTCTTTATGAGTATACTGAGAATCCATCTCGAGCGTTGATAGTTCGTCTAGAACAGGGAAAGTAAAACTAGATGAAGAACTCTCTGTAACTGTTGACGAGGACGCGAGAAGATAATAGCCGCTCCACCTTCCATAGAATTCTACGAAGGCTGCAAAACAACAGCTATCTCGCTACCCCAAGAAGAGCGAGTGCTTTCTCCTTCTTATGGAGAATCATAACTAAGAAGCACCACAACGCAATAAATAGAAGTAGATAGAAAATTAAACATATCACTATTACCTTTCGGTTTCGGCACCTTGGGCTTCGGTTCCTCTTTCTTCTTCTTCTGCTTTGGTCCCTTCTCTGCGTCACCACTGAGATCTGCCTTTCTCTTCTTCCCCTTATTCTCGCCATCGACTTTCTTTCCGGCGCTCTTCTTCGCAGACTTCAACCCTCCAGGGCCTTTCTTATCAAGACCAAGTTCGTCGTCATCGTCGTCATCGTCTCCACCCCCATCGTCTTCTTTCTTCCCACCTTCGGCCTCACCCTTCGCCTTTTTACGCGCTTCCTTCTGCTCTTTCTTCCGTTGGTCTTTCTCTCTTTTAGATTTCAGACAGGCCAAGAGGTGGGTTTTAGCGTGGGTTTTGAGAATCGATTTCTTGCAATGCTTGCATGTTTGCAGGTCGAGGCTATCTTCCAACGGTCGGCCAGTTGCGAAAGTCTCTCTGGCGGCATCATCTAGTTGATTCACTACAGGTCCCGGAGAGTCGACTGAATTTGTTGACGGGGTGTCGGTGCCTTTTGTCTTCTTCTCGTCTATAGTTGTCGTAATCGTCAGCGGGGATGCAGCAGCAGCCTGGAGACACAATACCAACCACTATCAATAACGCTCCCATCGCGCCAGTTTCCTGGCTTACTGTGCTTTGGAGGCGGTTTCTTCAGCTTTATCGTCCCGTTGAGTTTATCCTTAAGATCTTTCTTAGGTGCGACCTTGATCGTTGATTCATCGTCACTCGGCGCGGGTGCGCCTGTAGAAACACAATCAGCACATTTCCTATCATCAAACAACTCGCACACGTACCCTTAGGCTTCACAGCAACTGCAGCCATAGCAATCTAAAGTAATAAGGGTCGTCGTGATGGATTTTAGCAATTTGATTTACCCACACGACGTCGGGCGACGTTGCTCATACTGTGGCGAGCCTGACCAAATTCGCGATGCGAGCGGCGTGCTTCCCTTCCGTCGACAAGCTCTTTGGCTCGCACTAACTAAGGAATAAATCCATCAGAGTCTGTAGTAGTAAAATGGGTTAGAATTTAATGTCTACAGTTAAATTTTACACTTTTACATAAGATCGACTTTGATTTCAAACTGCCTGCTCCAAAGTTTGACCTTTTCTTTAACTTGATATCTAATTACTTCCTAATTAGGAAACAGTTCTTTCAACGTCTTCTTTGTTATGGTCAAGCAACAACTAATAAAATCATGGGACCTATATTGAGAACTATAGATTATATCTTTCTTTCTAGAAAACTCAACGATGTGAGCTCATTCGAATTCATAACTTCATAATGCTTGATGCTAAGGACCTATCACGTGATCAATCTTAATACTATTGTCACGTGCTCAACCCCCCAAGTTCTTTAAGCTAAGTTAAGGTGCTTAGGAAGAGACAGTCCCCAGCGTATATAACTGCTGCGTCTTGTTCATCTCCAACTTCACTGGAATCTCAACGATCTAGACCCTTACAACTCATCCCTCACTCTTCCCCCCTTCCCATCCTTCCCACTAACCTCACTTACCTTCCCCATATCTACAAGGCCTCTCTTAATCATGCTTGTCAAGAGCTCATAGACAACCTGCGCACCAGCTAGTGCTGTCTGCTCTCCTCTTCCATCATAAGCGGGTGCAACTTCAACGATATCTGCACCAACAACGTTTAATCCCTCAACACCTCTTAAAATTCGAATCAACTCTCGAGTGGTCCATCCACCTGCTTCAGGTGTACCTGTCCCGGGAGCAAGTCCTGGATCTATAACATCGATGTCAACAGAGAGATATACCGGGACTTCGGTACCAATTCGAGAAAGAATGGCGTTTATGACGCCCTTGGGACCACCGAGATCATCGATATCGTCGGATGATATACGGAGGAATCCTTGACGCTCATCATCCTCAAAGTCTCCCCAGTCATCACCAGATAATCTTGTTCGTAGTCCAGCATGAACAGACGAACCATTAAGGATCAGCCCTTCGTTAGATGCAATCCAGAACATTGACCCGTGGTTGAACTGTGCTTGATCACTGGGCCATGGTAAAGGATATTTAGCTGGGTGCCATGTGTCGAGATGAGCGTCAAAGTGGAGGACTGCAACTGGGCCTTTGTATATGTTGTTTAAGGCTCTGAGAGCTGGCAATGCGAGTGAGTGATCACCTCCTAGAGAGATGAGTTTAGGGTGCTTAATCGAGGAAGATAAGGGGGTACGGTGGCCTAGTTCAAGGAAGGCAGAGGTCATCTGATCAAGGGCAAGAGCATTGTCCAAAGGAGTGACTGGAATGTCACCACAGTCTGTGATAGTGGCCCAAGAGGAATAAGGGTTTATAGCGGCGCGGGGATTGAAACCTCGGAAGGAGGTTTGACGGGCTGAAGCACCACGGATAGCGCGGGGTCCAAATCGCGCGCCTAAAGATGTTAGAGCAGGTTGGGAAGATTATTTTGAAACTCGCTATAAAAAGACTACCATGCTACCATAAAAAGGAAAGCCTAAAGACTAATTGAGCAGAAGATGATGAAGAAAACAGAAACTCACCAGGTCTGTAACTCACGGCGGTGTCAAATGGTACTCCTATGATTCCAATATCAAATAAATGCTCTGGATTTGCCAGGCATTTAGTATAATCAAGATGAGCAAATGTCGATATCCCAGAGAATCCCCACTAGAAAGGATATCAGCATCTATCTCGACATTCCTTATCTCTATTGCTCCAATGCATTCTAACAGCAGATTGATAACGATGAAACTATAACAAAAAGGTCCAATAATTGAGAGATAACAATGATCCCAAGCTTACAGCTAAAATCAGCAACTTTTTAAAATAAAATAAAAACGATTCTCCTTCCATATTCCACAATTCCCAGGTCTAAATTCCTCATTTGCACCTGTATCCCACTCCTCCCGAAACCCGAACAAGAAACCCCAACAACTCAAATCACGAATAAAGATAACAAATAACGAACAGAATAAATAGTGNAAAAAGAAAATCAAAATAAAAATCAAACCACAAACCTCAAACTCCCACTTCCTTTTCAATTCCTCCGGACTCTCCTTCTCCCAGACCCGCTCGTGCAATGGGACCTGATCCTCCTCTCCATGGTGACCATGAGATAAGGCAACGCCCGCCAGTAAGGACGCGGCAAGGACACCGCCTGTGAAGATATGCATTATTCGTTTGCAAAACCTTATACCAGAACTATACAAAATTAAAAAGTGAAACAATTACCAGGAGAAGAAGAATAAGAAGAGAAAATATATATATCGCGAGTTATCGGACTTGCAGACCTAGGGCAATCAATGTGGGTTCAGAAGAGATCCCAAAAATGGCAGGTCCAGGCGATAAACCCCATCCAATCCACAGAGCGAGCCAAGAAAGTTGTCCAATGACTTTTTCTTCTCCCCCCGTTAGAAAAAGGCTAATAAGTTACCGGTATTAACTAGTTTACTTTAAATTACTTAGCACTTAACTTATCGGAGAAACTCTCTTTAGCGCTTAATCTAACGCACAAAAAAACATGCAAAAAAGGGCCAAAAATGCTATTTACGATTACGTCGTGTTGCTTTTTCTGTAGCGCTATGACTTAATAATAATTTGACGGGGAAAAAGAAGGGAAAAAAAGAGACAACTGTGCAAAGCAGCATGATAACGTAACGGCTCAGCAGCAACAGATGAGACGGATTGTGGACCCGTAGAT
>NCSJ02000643.1:0-11605 GCA_002812745.2 Scytalidium lignicola
AAGTTGAGTTGAGTTGAGTTTTAAGGTGTACTCAACTCAACTCAACTATTATACTATACAACTCAAACTTAACTCAATCCAACTTAAGTTAAATTAAGTTAACTCAATACTGTTCTTATTTAGGCATAACCTTTGATTAGTAATATAGATCAACTAATAAGATAAGTTAACTAGTCGTTCGGCTTATACAGCGCTCACCACCTTACTTACGTAAGATGGTGAGGGTCAGCAATATGATAAAAACACTAATACGAAAATTTTGCCTCCAAATTCATACCACCTAATTTTTAAGTGTACTTTACTTATAAAAATCAACATAATATAGCTGAATTACATATTGTAGAAGTAATAAAATATATTCAATTAAATCCTCATGCAAAAATCATACTAATTGTATGTTCTTTCAATGTTCCTTACCAAAAACTATGTATGCATCTTATTAGTCAAAACCCCTCATCTTCATGTAGAAGGCATAATAAAAAGCTTTCTGAGCTTTAAGAGACTACTCTTAAGGATTATATAATGTTGTTATATCATTTTAGAACCCTTGGAACTATTAAAGTTTTGATTCAAGCTGTTAATCAACTATTATATTACTCTGGTATTAATAATATAATCTCTTATAAATAAGTAAAATGATAGATTATAAGGAATAAAGAATATTGGAAATTAGTACAACTTAAATTAATTTTTGTATAATAGCAATAAGTATATATACAAGAGAATATCAAGGTATACTTTGAAGAGTTCAAATGTTGTTGTTAATATTGAGGAATCTTTAAAGAGGATATATCTAATTTTAACAAAACAAGATTTCAAATTAGTATAATATTTAGTAGTCAAGTAATTATTCTTATTGATTGTAAAGTTACNTTTTATATTTAATCCTGAAAATAAGAAATTAATAATAATAATAATAATAATCAATTAAAAAGGTTNAAAAAGTGTTATTAATGATAATATTCAAAGGTATATACTATTTACACAAACACTTTAACAATAATATAAACCTTAATATCCTTTAAGCTTATTCAGAATCAGGATTTTTAAATGATTAACTTAAAATCAAATACCTTAAGTATTTTGATAAATTCATATACNAAAAGTAAAAAAAAGTTAATATTATCTTCTTATTTTTAATGATTACAAATCTTATTTAACATAAGATTTTATTAATTTTTGTTGATAACATTATATTTACCCTTTTCAACTTCTATTATACTTCATACATCTTCTTCAACCTTTAGATGTTAGAGTATTTCAAACCTTAAAATACTACTTTAAAAAGGTTATATAAGAAGATATATTTATAAGTATAAATAACATGTTAAAAGTGGATTTTTTTCATTATTTTCAATGTTTTTAAGATTGTACATTTAAATACTATATAATCCAATTAACCTTTTGAAAAACAAGATTAATTCCATTGAATTCTGAAATTATGTTNAAAAAAAGTCAAGCTATATTAAGGCAAACAAACAATTAAGTCTGAATCTAATATATTATCAAATATATCTGAAGATGTATTTGAAGATATTAAAGATATCTTCAATCTTAACATACTATTACAAATTACATAGGAAAATTAGCTTACACCTTTAACTTTACATATATAGAAGAGTAAAATAGAATATATTTGAATATGTACAATTGAATTAATCAACAGTATTGAAATTACACTTTCTGTTGTATATGTTTAAAATAAATTAGGTAAAGTAGTTAAAACCTTAATATTATAAAGTACACTTTTAACTTAATGAATATTTGACCTTAACCTTATAACTAAGAGACATAAAATCAAACTAGATAATAACAAAATTGTACAGAAATATGGAGAAATATATAACTGTTAAGCATTATGTTAAATTGAAGATGATAGAGAGGAGGAAGTTAAGGTAATTAATATGAAGGAAGCTTAGCTTGTACAGTTATAACATACAAAATATAAAGTAATAATCTTTAACCTTGATAAATGTAGTATATTTATAAAGTAAAGATTCTATGTAAAGTAATAAAGATTATAATAATTGTATAAGATGGAGTTATTCGAATTTGAATTAAGTAGTATGAATTTAAAAGCAAAATTTTCATATTAGTGTTTTTATTGTATTGCTGACCTTTACCATCTTATGTAAGTAAGGTAGTAAGCACTGTGTAAGCCAAACGACTATACAGTACTTACCATATTACTTATGTAATTTGATAAGGGTTAGCAATACACAAAGAACACCAATACACAAATTTTGCCTTTAATTTCATACTACTCAATTGAAATTGAAACTATTCTACTTTACACAATTATTATAGTCTTTATTACTCTACATGGAATCTTTGCCTTATAAATATATTATATTTATCAAGGTCAAAGATTATTACTTTATATTTTGTACATTATAGTTATGCAAGCCAAGCTTCCCTTATATTGACTACCTTAGCTTTCTTCTCTTTATTATCTTCAATTTGATATAATACTTGACAACTATATATTTCTTTATATTTCTGTACAATTTTGTTATTATCTAGTTTGATTTTACATCTCTTAGTTACAAGGCTAAGGTTAAATATTCATTGAGTTGAAAATATACCTTATAACATTGAGGTTTCAACTACCTTATTCAATTTATCTTAAATATGTATAATAGAAGATGTAATTTCAATATTATTGATTGATTCAATTGTATATATTTAAACATATTTTATTTTACTCTTCTACATATATAAAGTTAAAGATATAAGCTAATTTTCCTATGTAATTTACAATAGTATATTAAGATTGAAGATATCTTCAATATCTTCAAATACATCTTCAGATATATTTGACAATATATCAGATTCAGACTTAATTGTTTGTTTGCCTTAGTATAACTTGACTTTTTTTTAACATAATTTCAGAATTCAATAGAATTAATCTTGTTTTTCAAAAAGCTAATTAGATTATATAACATTTAAATATACAATCTTAAAAACATTGAAAATAATNAAAAAAAATCCACTTTTGACATATCATTTACATTTATAAATACATTTTCTTGTATAACCTTTTTAAAGTAATATTTTAAGGTTTAAAATACTCTAACATCTAAAGGTTGAAGAAGATATATAAAATATAATAAAAGTTAAAAAGAGCAAATACAACATTATTAATAAAAATCAATAAAATCTTATATCAAATAAGATTTATAACTATTAAAAATAAAAAAGTAATATTAACCTTTTTTACTTTTGTATATGAATTTATCAAAATACTCAAGGTATTTGATTTTAAGTTAATCATTTAAAAATCCTAATTCTGAATAAGCTTAAAGGATATTAAGGTTTATATTATTGTCAAAGTGTTTGTGTAAATAGTATATACCTTTGAATATTATCATTAATAACACNTTTTTAACCTTTTTAATTGATTATTGTTATTATTGTTATTAATTTCTTATTTTCAGGATCAGATATAAAAGTAACTTTATAATTAATAAGAACAATTACTTGACTACTAAATATTATACTAATTTGAAATCTTGTTTTGTTAAAATTAGATATATCCTCTTTAAGGATTCTTTAATATTAATAATAACATTTGAACTTTTCAAAGTATACCTTGATATCCTTTTGTATATATACTTATTGTTATTGTATAGAAATTAGTTTAAGTTGTACTAATTTCTAATATTCTTTATTCCTTATAATTTATTATTTTACTTATTTGTAAAAGATTATATTATTAATACTAAAGTAGTATAATAATTGATTAGTAACTTAAATCAAAACTTTAATAGTTTTAAGGGTTCCAGAATAATATAGCAATATCATATAATCTTTAAGAGTAGTTTCTTAAGGCTTAAAAAGCTTTTTATTATGCTCTTTACATGAAGATAAGAGGTTTCGACTAATAAGATGCATGTGTAGTTTTTGGTAAGGAACATTGAAAGAACATGCAATTAGTGCGATTTTTGCATGAGGATTTAATTGAATATATTCTATTGCTTTTGCAATATGTAATTCAGCTATATTGTGTTGATTTTTGTGGGTAAAGTACGCTTAAAAATTGGGTGGTATGAATTTGGAGGCAAAATTTTCGTATTAGTGTTTTTATCGTATTGCTGACCCTCACCATCTTACGTAAGTAAGGTGGTGAGCGCTGTGTAAGCTGAACGACTAAGCCGAACGATTAATTTTACCAGCTAAACTAATGAGCTTACTAATTATTTTGCTACTACTTATAAGTTATTACTTTATTACTTTTTATTTATTTTTACAATCATACTCTTTATTCAACCTCTTAATATAAGCATTTGTAAAGACTCCTCAAGTTACAGTATACAATGTTCTACACTAATATTCTTGTCTTTTATTTGTATTCTGCTAGTAATAAGAGAATTAACAATAAATAAGCAAAGAATAAAACTTTACTTAAGAGTAATAACTTAAGCCATTCAAATTCTTATATATTTATTACTTTGTAATTTAATTTATTGTTTTCTTATATTATACTTAGTTTTAATTATAACTTTTTATAAAGTTTATTTCTTACTATAATAATACTATAATTATCTTTATTTATAGTATTTCAGGAAGTTTAGAAGAATTATTTTCGACATGTTAATACGTTGTTGATGAAGAAATGAATGATTGACCCAATTTTAGCTCTACGAACAAAGTTATAAGTTTGTAGCCCTCATCATATACAAGTATTAAATTTTAAAGGCTACTTACTTTATTACTTATTTTACTACCTCTATAAAATTATATTGTACTATAAAAAGGTATATAAAAGTATATATAATTATATGTTGAGTTGTTTGAGTTAAGTTGAGTTTCAACTCAAACTCAACTTGAACTCAACCCAAACTGAACAAAATATTTGCAACTCAAACTCAAATTAACTTAACTCAATTAAATATAAGTTAAATTGAGTTTTTGAGTTTTTTTACACATACTAGAGAAAAGTTACACTGGGTTTAAGCTAGTTAAAGAGAAGTTTTAATCCCTCACACAAATTCTTCAAACTAAGCTATTAATGTGCGGGAGAAAGAAAGAATTATAAATTGCTTGAGTTACTCTATTCTTTAGAAAGAATGCCCGAGTACCTCTAGTCTTTCAAGACNTTTTTAGTACTGTAAAAGTTGTGCTTACTGTTAATCAAATGCTACCGAATTTTCATTCATCTTTGGACACGATGAAAGGGGCTCAGCACAAATCAAGATAAATTAAGCGTAAGGATGCTTATGTGTTTTAAATAGCCCTTGGAATATTTATAAGCTATAATTACTTGATGTCATTTTTTGTGAATTAAGTACCAATGATTTCTCAAGTAGTTCATGATGTATTTACTAGAAACCTGTGCTCAAAAGCTAGCTTTAACTATTTAAATCTTTAAACCCATCTGAATTTCTCTGCGGCATGATTCTTCCCGACATGTTTTCGACCAACAAATCGTTCCCGCATAGTCACTGGTTCTGTTCCTGATTGCACAGGGATTCTACCACGCATTTGCAACTCTGGCACTAGCAAGTTGACGATATCCTCGTATGTCCCTGGCCATACAACATATGAAAAATTAAAACCGTCAACATCTGCCTCGTCAAGCCATACCTCGAGCTGATCAGCAACTGTTGATGGCGATCCAATCAGCAATGGTCCATTTCCACCAATGCTTCCAAACTCAGCCAACATGCCAGTAGTCCACTTTTGAGCATCCAAATATTTCCATCGATAGGAATCTATCAGCTTTTTTGCTAATGGCGTATTTGACAAGTCCTGATCTTTGGGGTAACCACTCAAGTCTAAACCAGTACCCCCCATCAAAGTCAATGCTCCATCATGGTCTTCATATTTCTTATGCTCGAGATATTTCTCTTGTGCCAACTCATCTGTCTCCGCAATAATAGTGGTGACTTTCACGATTACCTTGATCTCATTTAGATCTCTTCCATACTTCTCCTTCGCAGTATTACGGATTATATCAACACGAGGGCGGATGATATCTGGTGCATGACCGGAGACGAAAACCGCCTCCCCATGCTTTGCCGCAAATTCAAGACCAACCCCGCTCGACCCAGCTTGGAATATTAAAGGCGTCCGTTGTGGCGATGGAGCAACAAGATGAGGACCAGCAACGGAAAAGTGTTTTCCTTTGTGGTTAATTTTACGAACGAGATCCGGTCGTGCTACAGTTGATATTGCCTTATCGTAAATAAGAGCATCTGGATGCCATGAAGATTCCCAAAGCGCATAGACGACATCCATATATTCATGCGCAATCTCGTATCGTGTGTCATGTGGGATCTGTGTATCAAGACCCATATTCTTCGCAGCTGATTCAAGGTAGGATGTTACTATATTCCAAGCAACTCTTCCTTTTGTGAGATGGTCAAGCGTGCTGAACCGTCGGGCCAGCTGAAATGGATGCTCATAGGTCGTTGATACTGTGATGCCAAAGCATAGGTTCTTCGTGACAGCAGCCATGGCAGGAACAAGCAAGCTGGGCTCCACTACTGGGAATTGAGTTCCAGTTTTGATAGCACTATCCATGTTGCCTCCGTAAGCATCATAACCACCCAGGACATCTGCAAGGAACAATGCATCGAATTTACCCCGTTCTAGCAGCTTCGCTATCCCCGTCCAATGCTCGAGATCGGTGACTTCTGAGGAATGGTCATCTGGATGCCGCCATTGTCCAATAGACATATGACCTCCGCAGCCCATCACAAAGGCTTGCATTATGATGCGCTTCTTGGCAGAGGGAGTTTGTGCCTCTGCACCTCTGGATTTCTGATCAGCTGTCATTTTGACTGATAATACACAGCTTTTCTTCTTTCTTGACTGGTTGAGGTATGAAAAAATCTAAATACTAGACAGGCGCTTGGATATACTTGATATTAATAAGTGAGAAGTCCTTCTTGTTTCGCCAACGAAAAAGGCCTCACTATAAACTCATTCAATTATCTGTCCGTCTGGATATCAAATTTTCTATTCATCTATGCTCCAATAGGGTCGTGGCAAGCCGGATATAAGATTCGGCCAAAGAATGACACACCGGATACTCCAACCGCTTCGTTCCATCTAAATCAAGAAGTGTCTTTAGAAATGCCGTATTTTGCTTAACTCTCGGCCAACGGAGTGAGCAATTTAATCCTTGTAATGACAACATTCGGTGATTCCCAAACGAGACAAGGCGGGCGAATGTAAAGAGGAAATAAAAAGCGGCAAGCCAACAGGAATCGCAACAGTGTGGGCCATGAGGTTACATCTATCCCTGTAATAAAAGCTCATAGAGAGAAAGGGTCGAGTTATCATAGTTGCAAGTCGCGAGCGGGCAAAAATCATCAAGTCGGCCAGCCGTGATGAATTACACCGTCGCAATGGCGACATCCAGCTGGCGCCCAACCAAGAGAATCTGCACCAAATCCGATCTATTTCCAAGGAATAAAAATACAAAATCTTAAGCTCTCTCTCTCTCTCCTTGCTTGTGCTACAGTTTGTAGGTTCAGGGTGAAAATGGAGCAAGAAAAATCTGTCGTGGACGCGGTCACGCCGAAAGGCAGCACCGTCCAGCATGTGAGCAGATTCCAGAGGGCATTCAGAAGTACGCTTTTCCAGGTAATCATTGTTGGGCTGGTGTCTTTTATGAATCCCGGCATTTGGAATGCTTTAAACAGTGAGTTAGCTCAAATCAAAGCTGTCTACCTACACAACTAATTATTGAAAGGTCTCGGCGCTGGTGGTGAAGAGACTCCTTTCCTTGTCAACGCGGCCAACGCCATAACCTTTGGGTGAGTGTAAGCCCATAATATTTAGTATCCTTAACTTACTTTTCCTGACAAATTTCCTAGAATAATGATTATTGGTTGCACCTTGGGTGGTGTCATAGCAAATAAAATTGGTTTAAAGTGGGCTCTAGTAGTATGTTCATAAAAACCAAGCTATAATGGACAATGCTTCTGACTGAAAATAGCTTGGAACCCTAGGCTATCCGTTTTACTCTGCAAGTCTGTATACTAATAATCGATTTGGGGTTAAATGGTTTGTCTTGTTTGGTGCTGTTACTTGTGGGCTCTCTGCAAGTATGCTCTGGGCATCCGAAGCGGCGATTGCGCTGGGATATCCAGAGCATAAGAAACGTGGCCGTTATGGTATGAAGGATCATGACTTTATTCTATTATCCAGATATCTCTCTAACAAATCCCGAAATAGTTGGAATATGGTTAGGAATCCGAGGCTGCGGATCACTGATTGGTGGCGCGATTAACCTCGCACTTAACGTAAAAGATTCGAAAACAGGCAAAGTTGGGTACACAACCTATCTCGTCCTCATTTCCATTCAATGTTGCGGTTTACCCCTTGCGCTACTCCTCTCTCCACCCGAAAGAGTCATCCGAGACGATGGTACACAAGTCCCACGTATCAAGAACACAACTTGGCTTACTGAAGGTAAGGCTATTTGGAAACTTCTTCGTTCTAGACGAATTCTTCTCTTGATCCCAGTCTTTATTGTAGGAAACTGGGGCAGTGTCTACACTGGGAACTATTTTGCTACCTTCTTTTCTGTTCGGTCACGGGCCCTAGGAAGCTTCTTGACTGCTATTGCCGGCATCAGCGGGGATCTTTTAACTGGGTTAGCCCTGGATTATAAACCATGGAGCCGCAGTCTCCGTGCAAAGGTAATATGGGTATGGCTAGTTTGCATCATTTTATCACTTTGGATCTGGCAGACAACAAATCAGGTTCTCTACGATAGGACTGGCCCAAAGCTTGATTGGGATAGCGCTGGCTTTGGTAGAGGGTTTGCTCCATATATTCTCTGGAATTTTACATCCGAATCGCTCAATACTTACTTGTACTGGACAATGGTGAGTAAATACAGAATTACTTTCTTGATTAATACTCATTCGAAATTTAGGGGACACTTGATGATGGTGTCGGGACTCTTGCTCGCACAACGGGCTTACTGCGAACATTCGAATCTGTAGGGTCCACATTTGCTTTTGTCACTGGTGCAAAACACTGGAAGTATATCAATATGTTAATCCTATCATTCACACTATTCGTTTTTCAACTTCCATTCACCACAGTTGCTTCGTGGAACGTTCCGAACCAGCCGTTTGAAAATGACGAAGTTGATAGTCAAATAAGTGACGATCCTGATAGACATTCTATGGAAAAGGTTACAGATGTTGAGGCAGTGAAGGTGTGAAAAATCAACATAAAGCTCTCAGGATTTTGCATTCGGGGCGTGTAATCGCAGGCAATTTGGCTTTCCTAACGTTTACTATCGATTATAGACAAAAGTCAGAGTGTTGGATTAGAATGTATAAAATAGATAATAAATGTGAATTAGGCTCATTTTACATCTAATGATTCTCATGATATTAAATGATTAACTTCATCTCTTTATAGAATTAGCTAGTCTTAATAAATACTTAAGTATATACTAGTCGTATCATTGCATAATATAACAGAATACATGCATATAAGAAAACATTCCAGTCTCAGTATAATAAATATCTTGGTTCTTCACCAACCTTTTTTGGAGTTTCTACTCGTTCTAAGTCAAGTTGTAGACCTTCCCAAGATTGACACTCGGATCGTAAGAGCTCCATTGTTCTTTACACAAATACTTCTCAGCAGGTAATATGGTCATTCTCACCATATACACTGGCCCATCGCATATCTTTGGCTGGAAGATGGCTGACCTAGCTCTTTCCTTTTATAAGCTTGGGGCTGGAATCCCTACTAGCTCTTATTGCTGCCGTGAATGCGTCTGTAAGGCTATTTAGTCCTAGGTTAAAAGGTGGGTAATGCGCAAGGACACAAGATTCCCCCTTTTATGATCCACATTTTGGAACATCTCAACGGCACATTAGAAGCACATTGCCACCTCTTGACCGTGCCAACTCCAGGAATTGGAATCACCGATATTGAATAAACTGTTGTCATAATATTTATCGATGGATGCAAAAGTTTCGTTTGGCTATGGATTATTTAACAAGAGGAATCTTATATAGACTTAGGTAAATATTATAATGAAAGTATATTTATCGAATTAAATGTTAAATGACCTTATATATCAGTATTTATTATTAATTTTTATATTTATATTTACAAGGTTACAAATTTGAAATCTATAAAGCATGTTACAACTATTCTTAAATCACAAGTTAAAGTTTTATATCATTACCTATAAACCTCCCTCAATTGTGTTTCATCATTTGATTGTCTAAAATCGGGCTGATCATTATTGCTATCATTCTCTTCATGCCGATATAGCTTCATATTCACAAATGCGACAAACAAGCCCAGATCATACGAAATGCGCAATGCACCCGCAATCACAAAGGCAATCCAAAAACGATTATGACTCGCAACGAAACCAGTTATACTCGGCCCAACAGTAGAAGCCAAAGTCCTCAACATGCTCGTGATGCCCATGACGGCGGTACGCTCCTCAGATTTTACCACAGCGGCGATCAAAGCCGATCTAGGTGCTTGATCCATATTGTTAAGGCTAGTGCGGATGAAAAATAGCAACATGGTGAGTGGGACATTGTTTGGCAAGGGAAAGAGGAGAACAGCGGTGGAAGAGGGAAGGTGAGTGAAGACCATGGTGTTGATCAAGCCTATGTGACGGACCAGAGGGCCAGCGAAGATAGTTGAACAGGAAGAGAGGAAGTATGATACTGAGGTGATGTCTCCGAGCGTTGATTTAGGCAAGTGGAATTTTTGGTCGATGTAATAGTTCGTTAATGAGTAAGACGTCATGCCATCTGCTAGGGAATCGATGATGAGAAGAAACCAGAGTTTATACATAACAAACCGAGTCTCTCGGGAGATCTGAGCAAAGAGACTCTTCTTCGGTTGTTGAGGCTCTTGTAGCGTCACTGAATCAGCGTTTCGCTCCTCACTAATCTCATCTTCGCTCTTACGGCGACTTTCATCGAGTAAGCCTTCGGATGCATCTGGTTTGGGGACCATTTCCACCTCGCAATATCTGCTAAGGAAGAGAATACAGAACATATTCAGGGAGCCTGCGAATATATAGAGCCAGAAGATGGCATGGTACGCATCAATCAGCGTCCACCCATCGACACGTTGCAAGAAGTCAACCGCACGCCCCGAAATTTCCGTTCCGATTGCCGATCCCAAACTCGCCGTCGTTACATACCAGGCCAGAACATCAGCGCGTGTCTTGGTCGAGGTAATGTGCGATAATGTCGATTCCTCAATTGCACGGAATGGGCCAAAGTCGGAGCCAGTGGCACTGATGACGCCAATGACGGCAGCAAACAGGAGGATCCAGAAGTTCTCGAACCAGACGAAGACTAACCCGGAAAGGACCATCAAGAAGGAACCTAGGAAGAGAACTCGGCGGCGACCGACTTTATCAGCTACGAGGGTAAGGGAGAGAGAGAGGAGCACATCGCCAAGTAGGGTCAGGCTCATAAACAAGCCGATCTGGAAGTCGGAGAAATGCAAGGAGGAGAAGAAGAGGGCGATGATGAGAGAGTTGGCGCCATATGCAAACATACGACTAGAGCGTGCAAAAATTATGATCCAGGCATCGGGCCCAGTATGGTAGACGGAGATGAGGCCCAACTCACTGCAAAGCCATTTG
>NCSJ02000644.1:0-11521 GCA_002812745.2 Scytalidium lignicola
TACTTGTTCTTTAATTAATTATTAGATTATACTTTCTTATTCATTCAATTCTTAATATAACTTGATATATTCTTAATCTTATAATATTAAAAGATATTTTTTCTTAATAGTTTTTACTATATCTTATATTTAAGTTTCAAGTTTAAATGTTAATATACTTTTGAACCTTAGTATTATTTGCTAATAATATTAAATAGTTATTGTCTTTGACTTTTGTGTTAAGTTTAAGTTGTTTTACAACTTGTTCACTAATGAAGTTTCTTTTGGCTCTTGAATTAATTAAAGCTCTTATTAGCTTTTTATATAATTTTATATTTATGTATAATGAACTTTTTACTATTCATAGAGTAAAGATTAATGTTCTTGGTATTATTGATTAATATGTTATCTTTGATTTTCAAATTTTCAGTATTCTTTTGAAGTTCTACAAATAATGCATAACATCTTTTACTAAGGTTTTTTAGTCTTAGTCTATTAAGGCTTTTGTTATTAATAAATACTTGTGTATCTTATACTTATTTTGTTATTTTATTTTTAAGGTATTCTCTTATTTCAGTAATAAAGATATTACTTTTCTTAAGAATCCTTCTTGTAAAGTTTAAAGAGTACATTATTACTTCTTAGTTGAATTGTTAATTGATTCTTTGTATTAATTCAGCTTCTTCTAATAATATGATAAGTGTTTTCAAGAGTAGTAAATCTTCTTTTAATTTATTAACTATAAGCAAAACTTCTATATCTTAGTTAACTTGTTCAACAATAATCTTAATTAGTTCTCTTTGTTCTTGTTAAGTATAATACTCTTTAGCTTTAAACAGTTGTTTTATTGATTTTCCTAATCCTCAGATTTCTTTGTACTATGTTTTTGCCTTTGCTTGTTCTTGTTAAAAGGTTAACATTAAAAGTCCTTAGTATTGTAGATTATATTGCCTTTACATAATATAGCTTAATCCTTCTTCTATAACCATTTAAGTGTTCTTAAACATTTGATCAAAGTCATCTTGGATTTGAGTCTTTTCTATTAGTAAGAGGAATTCATGTATTCTTTTCTTTATAACAATGCTTTGCAAGTTAGTCTTATAAACTAGAGTAAGATCTTTAATATCAAGTTCATGTATTTTAACAGTTATTTCCTTTTATTATATAGTTTTAAAGAGTTAGCTTTTGTTTAAGATTTCTTATCCTCTTAGCCTTCTTATGCTAATTATAAGATAATATTTCAGGATTAATAACTCTTTAAAAACAGGATATTGTTCTGTTAGTATAACCTTGAAGTTTATTAGTATAATTATCTAAATTTCATTGACTCTTAGAATTAATCTTCATCTACCTTGACTTTTGATTTGATTGTTATCTTGAGGGTATTTTATATGTTAAGTCCTTGTCATAAACATAAAGTTTGTTTTAAGAACTTTTGTTATTGTTATTTCATCTACATTAGTCTTAACAACAAGATATAGTATAATTATAAAGTCTTAAAGAGTTTCTTTGTCTGATGAGCTTTCTTTTAAGCTTGAGCTTTCTTCCTTTGATAATTTTAGCAAGATATCCTTAAGTCTTAGGATTTTCATAACTTTAACTTTAACTATTGTACTTGACTTGTTATTCTTCTTATGAGTATTTATTATATGTCTAGAAAGTTTACATTTAAAATATAACTTGNTTTTTTCTTTTGTTGTTAAGTTCTTTAAAGGAGATTCTAAAGGAGTTCTTCTTTTTTTCTTTTTCTTTTAAAATACTCTTTTCCTTTCCTTTTAAAGGTTTTCCTTTTCTTTATAATGTTTAACTTTATAAGGTTTTTACAATCTTTCTTCTTATTAGTCTTTCTTTGGTTAAAGTAAAATTTACCNTTTTTTGTCTAAGATCATCTTATATTGTTTATTCTTGATCTTGATAAATAAATTAATAAGAATGTTGAATGTAATGATTATAAGTTGTTAGTATAGTTTTTCTTTAATGAAGTCCTTGAATTTAGTTTTATACTAATGTATATATACNTTTTTCTCCTTAGTTAACTGATATTATATACTAATAATAAAGTATTATATATTCATTAAAACTTTTAGTTTGTCTGAAGTAAGCTAATTGTCTTTTAACATTCTTTTTTTCATCAACATCCTTATACAATCATTTAAGTTCTCTTATGTAATTAACTTAACTTGTAATGATATTGATTATTCTTTAATTTATTGTTTTTTTGTTTGTTATGAATTATTTGTCTTTAAAAGGTTAAAACTAAGTTTTGGTTACTTCTCTTAAGTATGTTAATACTTATAAAACCTTATGTATATCTTTAAGTAATAAGTAATTGTTTAACATTAAATAAGTTCTTGTTTGAGCAAGATATACTTTTAACTTCTTTTTATCCTTATAGAATAAGTTTAGCTTGGTGATTTTAACTTCTTTAAAGGTTGTTATTAGGATTTGTTTTATGTTGTCCTTTGGTTTAGAGTCTAGATCAAGGTTTAAACTTAAAGCTTTAAGTATTAGCTTTAAGTTAAGTTTAGGTAATAAAAGTGTTGACTTCTTCTTAGTAGTTCTTGATAATTCTTTGACAATTGATCTTTTGATTAACTTAGTAAGTTGCTTTAATAGTATAACAACTTCCTTTAATATTCCTTCTAAGATGTTAGTTTCCTTGATAATCTAGTCCTTACCTTAATCTTCTTCAGAATTATCTTCTGAACTTTCCTTAGATACTTTCTCAGATTCCTCTTTTAATTCTTCTTCAAAACCTTCTTCAGAACCTTCTTC
Organism: Scytalidium lignicola; assembly: GCA_002812745.2. Classification (NCBI taxonomy): domain Eukaryota; kingdom Fungi; phylum Ascomycota; class Leotiomycetes; genus Scytalidium; species Scytalidium lignicola. The sequence goes on from NCSJ02000644.1 coordinate 2,755, forward strand.
AGGTTATTGTTCATTGTTATTATTTACTAATATGTTTGTCTTTAAATCCTGATTTATCAAGATAAGTAATGTTCAAAATGTTATAAAACTATGTTATTTAGGTTATTAGATAACTAGGGTAAGGTAAATGTTTAAGGATAATGGAAATATATAATATACAAGTATACAACTAAGTTAAAGGTAAGATCTAGTAATGTATTTATGTTGAACATAAAGAGTTTACTCTTATGTTTTTATAGTATGCTTATATAGATAATGAAATCCAACTAGACTTCTTAGACCTTTTAAGTCTTATAAGTCTATAAACCCTTTAGACCTCTCAAGTCCTTAAGTCTAATCATGTTATGTGATCTGTTACGGGTTTTACCTAACAAGCTGATTGGTGTAGGCCTGAGGCTCGGTACACGGAAGGTGTGCATAGAGAACCTAACAATCAGGGGTCACGTGATGGAGTCTTGGGATCCCTGGTGGACTCCAGTGGACTCCAAGGACTCCAAGGGATCCAACTGTATTTCATTATCTATATAAGCACGCTGTAGGAACATGAGAGTAGATTCCTCGTGTTCAACCTAAATACATTACTGTATCCTACCTTCGACCTAGTAACTTGCTTGTGTGTCACACGTTTCCGTTGTCCCTGAACATCTACCTTACCCTTGGCTATCCAGTGACCTGGATGGCGTAGTTTTGTAACACAGGATATAGTAATGTATTTGGGTTGAACACAAGAAGTCTACTCTTATGTTCTTACAACATGCTTATATAAATGATGAAATACTGTTAAACCCTTGGACCCCCAGGTCCCCAGGTCCTAAGTCAACAGACCCTGGACCCCTTAGGTCCCAAGTCCTTATCATATGACTGTCTAATTGTTAAGTTCTCTTGTACAATGTATTTGTACCAAGCCTTAAGCCTACACCAATTAACATATTGTAATAAAACCCATAACATTATCCCCTTTTATGCTTAACATTATCCTAACACTAAAACATTATCTTCAAATAATCTCTTTGTTTAACAATTCTTCTTTCTTTTCCAACATGCTACCTAAACAATAACGTTCTAAGAATAGCACAGAAGAAAGGACAAGATCAAGAAAATATCAAGAGTAAATAGCCTTAAGTGATTATATTAATGAATATAGTTTTAAAGTAATACCTTATTCATTTTACAAGTAGAATAATTTTGTTTGTAAGGTAAACCTTGATTTTAGTCATTACAATAAGTGTTCTTGTTATAAACAATCTTATAATAACAAGGAATCTGCTTCTTCCTCCTTCTTCCTTTATAAGCACAAGTATGACCAACTTATAGAGAAAAAAGAAAAAACCAACGAAGTTCTTTTAAAAACAATAGCCTACTTAGCTTGTCTGAAGAAGTAATAGTTCTTCTTGAAGAAGTATACTTAAGAAATGTTCTGTTATAGTTTGAAAACTTTAGACAAGCTTAATGTTGTAAAAGAGAAAGAAAAGTAAGAGAAGTTATCTAGAAAGTCATATTCTGCTAACCTAAGTAAAGCTTCTTTTTCAATTGTTAACCTCTTCTTCTTTAACCTTATAATTTTATTGCCTAGAAATCTATTCTAAGATAAGCTTAGTAATATACCTTCAATAACTCTTCATAACTTGTAAAATTAAAAATAAGTTTTTATCCATTCTTACTTTTTAAATACTTTATTTATTTAACTAAGTATTATAGTCTTTTATAATATATCTTATAACTAATGATTTTCTTAACTTTATATTCCTTTTCCACATTAACTTCTTTTAATATTAATGTTTAAATGTTCTTAAGTGTTAATTTAAGAAGTAAAACATAAAAAACAGAATATATCTTAATTATTATTAATAATTTTAATTTATATGTTAATAGTCTATAAACTTCTTCAATTTTATATAGTCTTATCTTTACTCAGTCTAGTTTATTGTTTAATCTTATTATTTTAATGTTTTTCTTAAGAAGATAAACKTWATCTCCTTTTACAAAGGTATTCTTTATGCTTTAGAATACTTTCTTTACAGTATTATTCTATTCATAAGCTTGATCCTTCTTTGTAAGTTTAGTCAATAGTACAAAGATCTTAGAATAGTTTTTTATAAATCTTTAATAATAGTTGGCTAACCTTAAGAAACTCTGTAATTGCTTAATAGTCTTAAGTAGTTCTTATTCTTTAATTATTTAAATCTTATCATCAAGGGTTTTTATTCTTTCTTTAAAAATATAATATCTTAAGAACTGAACTTATTCCTTATAAAATTTACATTTTACTAGTTTACAGTATAATCCTACCTTTTATAATACTTGTAGAATAAACTTAACATACTTTGTATATTCTTTAATACTCTTTGAGTATATGATTATATTATCAAGATATATTATCATGAATTTCTCTAAGTATTTTTCTAATATCTAGTTTATTATTCTTTATTGTATTGTTAGAGTATTGATCATATTAAATGTTATAACTAATAGTTTAAATAATTTATATTTAATTCGAATAACAACTTTCCATTCATTATCCTTTTTAATCTTAACCAGATTAAATGCTAATTATAAGTTTAGCTTAGTGAATATAACAATTCCCTTCAGCTTGTTTATTATTAAATCAATCAATAATAAAGGATATTAATCTTTCTCAGTTTTACTATTCAAGTGTTTGTAATTATCATAAGGTTATCTTAATGGATTATCTTCTTTCTTTGTATAATATAATAATACTTTAACTTTGTTATAACCTTCTTTATACAGACCTTTAAACACCATTTTCTTAAGTAACTATTTCTTTGTCATCTTATCCTTAATAAGAGTTGTTCAATAAATTAGTTTATAAGCTAGTCTAAACCTTTCTTTAAGCTTTATCTTATAATCTTATAGTTTATACTCAAGTAAGGCTAAATCATCAAGTTTCTCTGTGAATAACTCTAGTTATTCATAGTATTTTTCAAGTATATGTTTTATAATATTATTAATATAGACAACTCTTAAAAACACAATTTCTTCTAAGAAGGTAATTATACTTGTTCTCTAATTAATTATTAGATTATACTTCCTTATCCATTTAATCCTTAATATAACTTGATATATTCTTAACCTTATAATATTAAAAGATATCTTCTCTTAATAACTTYTRTTATACCTTATATYTAAGTTCTARGTTTAAAYRTTAAYATACTTYTRAACCTTARTACTRTTTRYTAATGATATYAGATAACTRTTATCCTTGACTYTTRTRTTAAGTYTAAGTCAYTTTATRACTTGTTCACTRATGAAGTTTCTTTTAGCTCTTGAATYAATCAAGGCTYTTATTARCTTTTTRYAYARTTTTATATYAATGTATAATAAACTTTTAYTGTTTATAAAGTARAGATTGACATTTYTAGYATTRTCAACTGATATATTATTGTTRATCTTTAAATCTTCAACGTTTTCTTCTAATTCCTYRAARAGTAYTRTTCTTCTTTTAATAAGATTTCTTAGTYTAAGTCYATCTAAGCTTYTATCATTTATGAATACTTATRYATYTTATAYYTATTCTAYTATTTCATTTYCAAGGTATTCTCTTATTTYARTRATTAAAAYATTACTTAYTAYARGAATTCTTTCYACAGAATTCAAAGGGTATAYTATTACTTCYTRGTTGAAYTRTTCATYGATTCTCTGTARTAGTTTGTCTTYTYYTRRTAAYAYAACAAGTARTTYYAAAGGTAATRATTCTTCYTCTAGTTYRTTAACYATAARTARTRCTTTYATATYTTAGTTRACTAGTTCAAYAACAATTTCAACTAGTTCTCTTTGTTCTTGYTAAGYATAGTATTATTYAACTTCAAGYARTTATTCTATTGATTTTCCTAAACCTTAGATTTCTTTATACTGAGTTTTARCTTTTAATYRATCTTGYTAATAAGTTATCATYAGAAGTCCTTCATGTTGTACATTRTATYTTCYTTATAYAAYATAGYTTAGTCCTTCTTCAATTATCATTTAARYATYCTTAAGCATTTGATTGAAATYATCTTRGATTTRAGTTCTTTYCAYTGATAAGAGGAATTTRTATATTCCTTTCTTTATRAYAATACTTTARAGGTTAGTCTTGTARACTARAGTAAGATYTCTAATATTAAGTTCATATGYCTTGATARTTACTTCTTCTTATTATAYAGTTTRRAAAARCTAGCTTCTGTTYAAGATCTYTTATYCTCTTAGTCYTCTTATACTAATYGTAAAGTAATATTTCAAGACTAATAGTTCTTTAGAAATAGGATATTATTCTGTTGGTATAAYTTTGAAATCTGTTGGTATAATTATTTAAATTCTACTAACTCTTGAAATTAATCTTCATCTACTATAGTTTTCAGTTTAGTTGTCATCTYAAAAGTGTCTTTCATGTTAAGTTCTCTTTATAAGTAYAGAATTTGTTTYAAGRATACTTGTTATTACTATTTYGTTTRTATYARTCTYYATGATGATGTRTAGTATARTTATYAAGTCTTRGYAAGCTTCTTCTYCTGAAGAGCCTTATTCTTTRTTCTTARAGTCTTCTTCCTTARAAGACCTTRAYAAGATATTYATAATTYTTAAGATTCTTATAAYTYTAACTTTRAYTAATRTACTTGCTTTRTTRTCCTTCTTATRAGTATTTRTTATATRTCTAGAMATTYTATACTTRAAGTAYAACTTGTTTTTTCTTCTYTTATCAAGTTCTTCAARGGAGATTCTAAARGAATTTCCTTTCTTGGTTTTCCCTTCAAAGTRTTTCYTTTCNTTTTCCTTTAAAGGTCTTTTCCTTTCTTCATAACATYTAACTTTATAAGGTYTTCTTRATCCTTCTTTTTRTTAGTCTTYCTTYTGTTAAAGTATAATYTATTCTTTTTGTCCAAGATCATCTTATACTRTTCATTCTTRATCTTGATAGAYAAGTTAACAAGAAYRTCAAACTTARTAATTATAAGTTGATAATACAATTCTTCTTTGATAGAATCCTTAAGCTTGGTCTTGTATTAATGTATATATACTTCTTCTCCTTAGTTGACTAACATTRTATACTRAYRATAAAGTATTRYATATTYAYTAAGGCTTTTARTTTGTTTAARATAAGTTAATTATCTYTTAGTATTYCTTTTTTNCGTYAATATCCTTATATAAGYRTTTRAGTTCTCTTGTATAGTTTTCTYAACTYTTAAGGATGTTTYTTAYTYCTTAGTTCRTTATTCTTCTGTTTRTAGCAAACTATTCRTCCTTAAARGGTTAAAACCAAGTTTTAACTACTCYTCTYAAGTATRTGRAYRCTTACARAACCTTATRYATATCTCCARGTARTARATRATTGTTTAACACTAAATAAGTTCTTATTTRAGCAAGGTATACTTTTARCTTCTTTTTGTCYTTATAAAACAAATCTAGTCTAGTGATTTTRACCTCTTTAGRTRTTGTTATTAGAACTTRTTYAATATTRTCCTYTARTTYARAGTYTAGATCARGGTTTAAGCTTARAGYTCTTRATAYTAGAATTRAYATTGAGTTTRRTTTARGTAATARAGGTACTAGCTTCTTTYTTAYAACTYTTGAYGATTYTTYAACAGTTGATCYTTYTGTTAACTTAACAAGTTAYTTTAGYAGTATAACAACTTCYTYTAACATTTYTCYTTRGATATTAGTTTCTATGATARTCTARTCCTYATCTTAGTCTTCYTYAAAGTTATYTTCTGAACTTTCYTYARATACTTYCTYAGATCTTTYTTTCAGATTCTTYTTTARAGYYTTCTTYARAACCTTCTTYAAGTTGTTRTTTATTATTGTTATYTACTAATRTGTYTRTTTCYAAATCCTGATTTATCAARATARGTAATGTTCAAAATATTAYAAAAYTAYRYTATYYAGGTCATTGGATAGYCAAGGGTAARGTAGATGTCCAAGGAYAAYRGAAAYATRTAATAYAAGCAACTAAGTCAAGGGTAAGATYTAATAATRTATTTARGTTGAAYAYRARRAGTCTACTCTTATGTTCYTACARTRTRCTTATATAGATAATGAAATCTAACTGGACCTCTTAGACTTCCTCAGGTCTACCAAGTCCATAAACCCCTTAGACCCCCTTAAGTCCCCTAGGTCCTAATCACATGATTGCTAGGTTCTCTATATACACTCTGCTATGTATCAAGCCTTAGGCTTATACTAATCAACTTGTTAAGTAAAACCTATAACAATTACTTAAACCTAACTTAAAGTTAATACTCAAAGTTTTAAGTCTAAACCTTGATCTAGACTTTGAATCAAAGGACAATACAGAATAAATCCTAATAATAACCTTTAAAGAAGTTAAAATCACCAAGTTAAACTTGTTTTATAAAGATAAGAAGAAGTTGAAAGTATATCTTGTTTAAATAAGAATTTATTTGATGTTAAATAATTACTTATTGCTTAGAGATATATATAAGGTTTTATAAGTATTAATATACTTAAGAGGAGTAGTTAAAACTTGGTTTTAACCTTTTAAAGATGAATGATTCATGACAAATGAAGAAATAATAAACTAAGGAGTAATTAACATTATTATAAGTTAAGTTAATTATACAAAAGAACTTAAATAATTGTATAAGGATGTTGATGAAAAAANGAAATACTAAAAGATAATTAACTTACTTTAGACAAACTAAGAGCCTTAATGAATATACAATACTTTATTGTTAGTATACAGTATTAGTCAATTAAGAAGAAGAAGTATATATACATTAGTATAGAACTAGACTTAAAGACTTTATTAAAGAAGAATTATACTAATAACCTGTAGTTATTACATTTAATATTCTTGTTGATTTGTCCATCAAGATTAAGAATGAATAATATAAGATGATCTTAGACAAAAAAGGTAAATCTTATTTTAACTAAAGAAAGACTAATAACAAGAAGGATTGTGAAGACCTTATAAAGTTAGATATTATGAAGAAAGGGAAGACTTTTAAAAGGAAAGGAAAAGGGTATTTTAAAGGNAAAAAGAAAAAANGAGGAATTCTTTTAAAATCTTCTYTAAAAAACTTGATAATAGAAGAAAAAANCAAGTTATATTTTAAATGTAAACTTTTTGAATATATAATGAATACTCATAAGAAGGAYAATAAGTYAAGTATATTAATTAARGTTAAAGTTATAAGAATCCTGAGAATTATARATATTTTGTCAGAATCTTCTAAAGAAGAAGACTTTGAGGATAAGRAGGGAAACTTCTCAGACRAAGAAATTCTYYAAGACTTGATAACTATGTTATATTATRTTATTAAGATTGATGTAGACGAAATAATGATAATAAGAATCTTTAAGATAAACTTTATGCTTATRACAAGRACTTRAYATATAAGACATCYTTAAGATAACAATTAAATCAGAGATTAAAGYAGATGAAGATTAATTCYAAGAGTTAATAGAATTTAGATGATTATGTTATTAGACTTCAAAGTTATACTAACAAAATAATATCTTGTTTTTAAAGAGTTATTAATCTTGAAATATTATCTTATGATTARCATGAAAAGGTTAAAAGRATARGAAATCCTAGACAAAAGCYAACTCTTTAAAAYTATATAATAAGAGGAAGTAATTATTAAARYATATAAACTTAATATTGAAGATCTTACTCTAGTTTATAAGATTAACCTGCAGAATATTATTATAAAGAAAGGAATAYATAAATTCCTCTTGTTAGTAAAAAGGACTTGGATTCAAGATGATTTCAATCAAATGCTTAAGGATGTTTAGATGGTTATAAAAGAAGGATTAAGYTATATCATGTAAGAATAATATAATTTGCAATACCAAGGAYTTCTAATGTTAACCTTCTAACAAGAACAAGTAGAGGTAGAAATATAACATGGAGAAATCTGAGGATTARGAAAATTAGTAGAATAATTGCTTGAAGCTAAAGAGTATYATRCTTAACAAGAATAAAGAGAAYTAATTAAGATTGTTGTTGAACAAGTTAACTAAGATRTAGAAGTTTTRCTTATGGTTAATAAATTAAAAGAAGATTTATTACCTTTGAAAATACTTATTATATTATTAGAAARAAGTTGAATTAATGTAAAGAATCAATTAACAGTTTAACTAAGAAGTARTAACATATCTTTTGAACTTTGTAAGAAGGATTCTTAAGGAAAGTAATRTCTTTATYACTGAAATAAAGGAATACCTTRGAAATGAAATAGTAGAATRAGTATAAGATRTATAAGTATTTATTAATAATAAAAGCCTTAATGGACTAAGACTAAGAAACCTTAGTGAAAGATGTTATGTATTATTTATAGAACTTTAAGAGAATACTGAAAATTTGGAAATTAAAGATAATATATCAGTTAGTAATGTTAAGAATGTTAATCTTTACTTTATAAACAGTAGAAGTTTATTATACATAAATATAAAATTATACAGAAAGTTAATAAGRGCTTTAATYGATTYAAGAGTTAAAAGAAACTTTATYAATGAATAAGTTATAAARYAACTTARACTTARTATAAGAGTTAAGRAYAACAATTAYYTAATATYRTTARYRAAYAGTATTAAGGTTCARAAGTATRTYAATRTTCAAATTCGAAAYTTAAATATRARGTATAATAGAAATTACTAAGAAAAAATATTTTTTNAATGTTATAAGGTTAAGAATATATTAAGTTATATTAAGAATCAAATAGATGAGGAAGTATAATCTAATAATTAATTAGAAAATAAATATGATTACCTTCTTAGAAGAAACTGTGTCTTTAAGAGTTATTTATATTGA
>NCSJ02000645.1:0-11287 GCA_002812745.2 Scytalidium lignicola
CACTAACTATTCGGTCCCCACATTTGTTGTCGGACCAGACTGTAGTCTCACGGTCTGGTCTTAAAATTTTAGCTTCAGACCGTAGACCATACGGTCTGGTCTCAAAATTTTAGCTTCAGACCGTACAGACCACGGTCTCGAAACGGTCCCCACAAAACCCACGGTCTGGTCCGGTCTGGACCGATCGGCCAGTCTAAACAAGAACATTATCTTAAGGTTAAAAAATAATAATATAAAAGAAAAGTTAAATTATCTTTACTTTCTACCTTATTATTCAAGTAAAGGAAAGGTTATACTAAAGTTATTCTTATATTAAAAAGAAATAATAACAAGTTTTACTTTGATCTAATACTTATATATAATATAGTTCAAGGTTATTATATAGTTATTAATAAGCTTTAAGCTTATTAAACCTTCTTAAGCCTTTATTCAGTTGATTAACCTTAGTAATAACTTTAATAGCCTTAAAGATATCAATTACTTATAGTTAGTATTAGTAATGTAAAGCTGAATTCGAAAACTAGAGCATAGTTATTATTAAGGATAGATATACAACTTTTCAAATCCTTGATCTTACTTAAAAGGTTTAACAGTAAAGCTTAAATAAGAATTATACAAATTAGTTATTCAGAACTTAACTTTACTTTCTTTTTAATAATTTTATATTGTTAAGACTAAGTAATCACTTGTTTATAGAATTGTTAAACCTCTTTTCAATGTTATTATTAAACAAAGGCTTTAATAGTATTAGTTAATGTTTAATTATAATTATAAATTAAAGTAAGATTAACTAGTATAATTATCTTGAATATAAAGTTACTTTATATTATTAAGATCATTGTTCTTACCTTATAAGTACTTTAGCTATTTACTTCTTCTAGTAATAACATTGCTTAAGGAAATTGTTTTCTTATTTTTATACAAATTAAAATTAGTATAATATTAAAGTTTTGAAGAAGAATAATGCTTATTTAACTAAATCCTTGAGTAATAACATTATATTATCTTAGACTTAACGGTTATATACTAAAGTAAGTATTNAAAAACTTAAAAATAACATATGTTAAGCATATTTCAAAAGCTTGACTAATTAAATTGAATAAGGTTTCAGAAGAGTAAATCTACTATAATAACTATTAAAATACTAATCAAATAACTAACTACTATTTGACTACTTTATTATATACATTTATACATAACATTGTTGATTTTAACTTAGAATAAACATCAAGTTACTTTTTATTATAAGAAACCATATAACCTTCATCTTTTCTTTTAAGCTAAATCTAACTTAATATTAACCATTAGTAAATAGCTTATATGAAAAGGTTAAACATTATAAAATAAGTAAAGTTAAATCTAATAATTAAAAGGTTTTTAGAGTTTATACAAAGGTTATAATTTATATTCTTACAAGTATGTATAAATTAACTTGTTGATAAACTATAAAAGCATTTATTAGTTACTTGTAAAATTAAAGCTAAAAGTTAATGTTTTACATGTAAGATTCAGTACTTTAATATATAGAATTCTTAAGATATCTTATATTTAAAGACTTTGTCTTTTAGACTCCTAAATACAAAGCATTTAAGCTTAAAATTAAAGGAGCCCTTATTATAGCCATAAAACAAAACCTTTATACTATTACCATTCAAAAGACTATTCTTGTTGTTAATAACTACTTACAAACAATGATAAGTGTTATTCAAAATAGTTAAGTTACTTATGCTTAAGCCTTTTACTTATTAGAAAAGCTTTTTACTACTTGAATTAAGCAAAGAATAAAGAGAATTACAAATGCCCTTAATAAGTTTATTAAAGGTAGTTTCTACTTTGTGCTTAAGGGCTATCAGGTAACTCTTATAACAAGAGCTTCCTCTTTGCCTAACAAGCTTGTTGTACTACTTATTACAACTCTAGCAAAGGCTATTGAAATGCCATTACCATAATATCACATGTCTTGAACCATCCAGACTATCCTTGAGCTTTAGCAAGAGTAGACTATAAGATTACAAGGACAATTGTTAATCGAGAAGCTGGACAAGCTATACAGCTTATGCTAGCGTTCAAAGCTTATAATAACTTCTGAGTGTCAGTTTTACTCTTGAAGGAAGACCCTTATTACAGAGATTCGACGGCTAGCCAGTATAATCAAGGTTTCTCCTGATGNAAAAAGTGTATAGTACAATGATGTTACAACTGGAAAGTAAGTGTAAACAAGCTAAGGTATTATTAAGCAAAGTTATAAATGCTTTAAAAAGGATATAATGTAATTGTAACTTCTAAAAGTAAATCTATATATATGTAAACATTTCAAGGATTAATTAAGCTTAGCTTGATTTATTTAATTAATTAAAAGTTGTCGTACAAAGCTGTAAAGTAAGGTGTAAGCTAAATAAACGTTACATTGCAAGCTAAGTACCTGAAATTAGGCTTGACGTTGTTATGCATTCAACTTTACTGTGAATTACTTCAAAATTGGATGTAAGTTAAGCTATAGCCTTAACAATAAGCTACTTCAATATCAGACGTTTTCATGGCACGGTTGTAGAGTAATACGATCTGGAAGCTGGACTTGTGCCAAAATCGTGATGTCCTAGGGGAGTTACCGATATCGCGCTGTAACTTGGTTATCGCCTACCCAAAGTGCCCTCATACATCCTTCTGATGTATATATACATAGGGGTAGACCGATAAAACTTTTCACTCAGCCGTCCATTAGCTCCCACAGCTACGATTGGTCACTGCCAATTACGTAAGCAATATCTCCGACATAACCACCTAATCGCCCTGACCCCACTAATTATTCCTTTGATGGTACAAATTATTTTCAACTCAGAAGTTACTTGTACTTAATATTAAGCGAAATAAGGGTTTGGCATAAGCTTACGAACTAGGGGACAGAAGTCCGTGGTTTACAGGGGTTCTCAAAAGCTGCAAAAACCTCACTTATTTCTCTACCAAAATGGATGTTCTATGCACGCTGCTAATGTCACCATGCCTTTCAAGTGCAAAGATTAAAACTAAACACAAAGAAGTAATACGCCAACTCCAGAAATACATAAAAGTGGGTTTTAAAGACTTTAAGAAATATTACAAGCTTAGTCAATTTACCGTCCATGGAAGATAGCAATTCAGCACACAAGTACAAGTTTATTCCAAATTTTTATACTAGATAATGTACAGATTATGGTTTCTTATTGTTTCTACACTTTACAATCTCTTTAAGTATAAATCCCATTAAGAAATGCTGAAGAAGGATTAAACAGACGATTTACAGGCGCTAAATCTAACTTACGACTAAAACTGAGATGGTATTAGCTGTGATAGAGGAACAGGATAAATTACCACAGGAATAGATAAATGGCTTGATAGAGAAGCATGAGTATTAAGTACAGGAATTAGTAAAAAGACGTAAGTGGTCTACACCTAATTAATCAATAGAATTGGTGTTCTTGAACCCTTGTAAACCACAGACTTTTGTCCCCTAGTTCGTTAACTCGGGAGGCTTATTGGAGCTAATAGCAAACAAGTAGATTTAATTAAAGCTTCTTTCCCAAGCCATGTACAGATATGTTTTCTGTGGAAAACTGGTCTTCGGCATTGCCGATTAAGATTAGGGGCTGTGACCTCCCATTTTAGGACTTCAGCTTTATCCGCCTGGCTTCTAATTCGTGAATCTTGATGCCTCACACAAAACATTATGTGAGGCGACGGGTCATACTTTGGTGGTGTATCCGAATCATTATAGTAAGATAATACTGTACAAAAGCAAAATAATCTGTTTCTGCTTTAACTAACTCTGTGATAGTTTTGTCGGAGTTGGGGCGTCACGATATATTTAAACAGGTAAAGGGGTGGGAGTTTTGTTCAAAGCCTTTCGGGTGGCTTTGGCATAACTATGTAGCGTTCAAAGGAGGAGATCATTTGTTTTTCAAGATAGAACTAGGGTACAGATTCCATGAGGTAGAATTTTTAGTTCTTGCTGAAGGATAGTTGCGGCTTCTCATCTCAACACGAACTTACGGGCCATTGTCACCAGTAAAAAGAATGATGTCAGAAAATTCCTCCTAGAAGGCCCTAGGCGTAGTGAATAGGGGTATTTATCGAAAACGAGTAGCAGACTTAAGATGTTACAACATTTGAAGCTTAGTATGGAGTGTATTATATATAGGTGTGGTATGCATCGTCTGGTAACTGTTTCTCACTAATTGCCTACTTGGCCATCCATGAGAAAACTTGATCGAAACCAGTAATACATTCTTAGTGGCGAGCCAGGGTCTAACAGCATAATTCTGTGTACTTTAAACGAAAGAAATTCGAATTGTATTTCTTTAAGCTACAGCTGTTTAGGATGCAGCGTGAAGAGTTCGACGTGCTTCATGTTGAAGTTAGTGGTTGCTTCGGTTTTTGACAAAAGGTTTTGTGGCAGAACAGCAATTGCTCTAGACTCTCCCTTAGAAAAGTGCCGTAGAAACAGTATCACTTAACCCGTGATCAATGCGTTTCATGCGTCAGGTAGACTTCTTGAAAGTGGGTAGTCATAATCAGCTGAGAGTCGGGTGCCGGAAACGCCTCTCCTGGTGGGCGGACGAATAATAATAAGGGCTGCCATCTCAATAACAATTCGACTTATTACTATCTAATTAATCTGCGGAACAGTTGTGGCACCTTATGAAAACAAATAAAACTATATTTTTTGAACGGCTACTCTAATTTCCTGCTCTACGTACAGTGAAGACTTATTCTTCAACGACATTCTTTCCATCCCCAGAGGTGTTCACCAACAGACTCAGCATATCGGATCTCGAGTAATGTCCCAACGGGTCTAACAAAGTCTTCGAGTAGTCAATATCTGATAACACTACATCGGCTTGCAAAATGCCTTCCTCATCGGGAGCAAGTGCCTCAGCTAATTCCTTTCCATCAGGACCATAGATCATGGAGAACCCTCCTGCAGCCTACAGATGAAGTATTAACGTTTGAACATTGAGAATATCGGATACATAGCTCACCTTGTCAGTCACCCCCATCTCCAGCAAATGCATCGAATCCAAATTGTTCTCCTTGATAACCTGCGAGCTTAGAATAACGAAGGTCTGCCCTTCTATTGCCATAAATCGACTAGCTAGCAAACTCGCCGTTGGGGTCATCTGAAGTGGCGCGTCACTGCCCTGTGCCACCTCGAAGAACGGTGGCCAAGCTGCAACATGGATTTGCACTCCTTGAGAGTACTGATATTGCCTCAGCAATGGCAGGTAATGCTCAAAGCAGCACAAAGCCCCGACCTTACCGAATGGGCTATCGACGACTGATTTCAAAGAGGGAGCCTGGCCATCACCCCAGATACTGCGCTCGACGTGCGCTGGCTTGATCTTTCGATGATGAGAAACAATGATACCATCCGGTGAGATAGAGGATTGTGAGATGTACAAGGAGCCACCGTCGCGTTCGCTATAACCGAGGACCACGAAGATCCCGGCGGCTTTTACGGCTGCTTTGATGGCTTCCATTTCAGGGGAATCGCGAGAGAGGGAATTGGCCATATATTTGTGCACCATGGCAGTGTTTTGTGGAACACTTTGCGTCCAGATGTTCCTTAGAAGGGTTTGCCGTTAGGGAGAGAAGGGGAAGAGGGGAACAGGATGAACTTACCATGGGTAGCCTGGAATCCAGACCTCTGGAAAGCCGAGGACGTTAATACCCTTTTCTCCTGCTTCGCGGATGATGTTGATAGTCTTTTCGACAGTTCCTTGGAGGTCGAGCCAGACAGGCTCGGCTTGAACGGCACCGAGACGGACGGTTTTCGACATTATGTTTGTTGTGAATGGAAGTTCTTGAGTGGGAAGACGGTTTCTATACTTAGGCTTCTATTATGTTTAGTGGAATGTTGTTGTGTGTGCAGCTGCTCCTCCTTTTATATCAGGAAGATACGGGCACTAAGACGTACCCCATTTCCATGCATACTTAGAATATGCTTACCATTTGTAATGAAGACATCCTGTGATTTCGAAGCATTGCTAGAATATGTTTCCAATTCGTAATGAAAACATACTCTGGTCTCCAAGCATACCAACATCCTTTAGATTTGTAACGTCTCTCTCCTGATACCCCATTCTAAGCGTTGACAGTGAGCAACCATCTATTGCAACCCCACTAATTTACTATGGTAACATTACCTCGGGGTTTGAAAAGCATTTAACGCTTGCCAATTAAACACTTAGATTCGAGATTGATAGTAGAGAAATTGCGCCATGCCACCCCACGAGGTAGTGGCAAGTATACATGTAGGGGCAGGCATAACCGGACATCCGCCTAACTTGCAGGGCTGGGACAATTTCCGAGAGGGACTTTAATATTCTAATTGTATCCCTTGCCGATGTAAGTTATAGTGGACGTGACGTGTTTTAGGTGTGCTTGTCTCTGTGATCTTTGCCATGCGAGGTTGTTTGGTGACTCCAAGAAAACATATCTCCCGAAGTACATTCATTTGATAGGCCTTCAAATCATGCTCCGTGAATCTTTCAGATGTATTTTGCAGCCCCCAATGATCTTGATCTCTGTTTTTAAATGATCCATTGAATGCATTCTTGTGCTGTTGAGAGTCTACTCCTAAGTGTCTAACCGATCTTGTCTCCTGTTCTCCTCTATTCGAGCCCCGTAGTCAAACTGGATTAGAACAAAAAGGAGAAAGCCAGCAAATTTTTGATCTGCAGTCTTCTTCTACGTGTCACAAGCCTTTGGAATCCTAGTCAACGGCCGCCAAGTATAGGTGATCAAATCCCGAAATGTCAGTCAGGAGGCTGCAATGGCATTGGAGGATTTAGAGACAGCCAATCATCACAGGCCGGATTGTCACTGAGCATTAGTCATCTTCTAGGCCTTTTTTGCCGCTCACGAGTCATTGACAGAGCCCCCTTCGTCTTTCACAATGGAAAATTTCAACCTGTCTTTCTTTGTTTTCGATGCAAGCCATTTTGCAGAATTTGTTAGGCATCTATGGCCTCATTGTCCCATCGGCTACCTCCGGCGTCTTTTTGGGGCGTCACGTCGGGGAGTGGTTTTGGAGGGAGTACTCGCAGCCTCGCTTCCCCATCATCTACAGCGTCAACATTGCCATCCCTCTCTAGAACGCAACATGTAGAGGGACGATGCACAGCGAACTCAAAAACCTATGGCGTCCCAATACGAGCTGGATGGCCTTGCAAAGACTTTCAAACCTAGATACGGATGCAACACTGAGACATGACTCATACCAATCACCAAATCACCTTTGCACTCATGAGTACGGGCATTTTAAGTAGTGCAAGACTTTACCAAGATAGACAATCTTCTCATTATGTACTATGCTAGCCAGGGCCTGATGAATGCCTGGAGGCAAGCTTTGGAGACTCAGTAGATAATATCGCGATAGAATCGTATCAAGCTAACCAGTGTGTCCATAGCAAAGCAGACCCCACCTATGCCTTCTTGCCAGTGGTATGCTACAGAGTACAGAAAGAAAAGGNAAAAAAGCTAACCAGATCTAGAAAACATCGGAGTGATATAGAGCCCACTTTGCACCAGCTGAGCTATAATCCCTCGGCACCAAGCAAGCTGTTCCTCGGTCTCTTTTCCGTAATACTTGAAAATATCATACGCTGCACTGAGAGGAAACCACGTTGAGGTCGAGCCATACAACTTCATGTCATTCTGCATCATGTACTTCATGCTCTGGCAGATCCTCGTTGCCAACTCTATGGAATTGTCCTTGAGAGACCTGACTGGAACCTCGGTCTCCATCACAAACCTCTCGTTGTCCAAGCTAGCATATGATGATTCTAGTTTATGAATGTGCACTAGGCAGATAATCTGAAAAGCCCAGAAGTGTGTTAAGGTGTTAGCCACAGAAATACTTGGAAACCAGAAGGTAGGAGAGCAAATTAATACTGATGTGGGTTGTGAGGATTTCGAAGTAGAGGTCGAGTTGGGCCAGTGTAGCGGGCCATGCATTTCTTTTCGAAATGATTCGTTCCATCTTTTGAGACGTCTGAGCACGTCGAAGAATAGAAGCAATGCCTCATGAGCAAGGACATTAGCCTTATCAAGCGGAAGGATTTCTAACCTATCGCTGTTCTGCAGCGCCGCTGGGAGGGTAACAGCTTCGCTCAGGAGGGATTGCATTGATGAAGGGGGATGAAGGTGGAAAGGTATAACTTTCCATTCGTCCAGCGCGAGGAAGGTAGACCGGCGAGAGCGAAAGGCTTCAAATATCTGACATAATGGTTAAACAGATTTGTACAATCAATGAACGACCATCTACTTACCATAATGGGCCTAAATCCAACGAAAAGTTTATGTAAAATCCCGCTGGCGTATATTTCGGGACCAGAAATTCGCAGCAACTCACTGACCCCCCTAACGTGCGCATGTGCATTCCATGCACTTTCTGAGCTCGGAATCATGAGCTGTAACAATAAATTAATACGATGCACCACTTATAAATTAAATTCTATTAAGTTCCATTGATAAGGGGCTCGTACCTCTGCTAAAGTCAAGCACATAATAGCAGCGACAAGCTCATGGGAAGGTGTATTCGTGATTACCCGAAGGCCTTTGTTCAAACTACGAAGAGCGGAACCATAGGCTTCAATGGAGTCAGACTTCCAAGCGCTCTCTCCCTGCCCTTTATTCCGAATAGAAACAGCGAGGGCTTTAATTGCTGACGAAAGGAGTGGCTCGTGACATCCTAAACCAGTTATACTGGGAAGCACTTCTACCCAAGCGCCGCATATTCGGGGCCGGGATGTACTCCAGACAGATGATAACCAAGAAAGCTCACACTCTGGAGTGTAATGCCACACCACCAACGCAGTTAACTCGTCTATCGAAGTACGATTTAACCTCGACGACATTGTAGTCAGACAGTCGACAGTCATCTCTTTGTTACTCAAGCTAGAAGAGTCTGTATTCCGTGCTCTATAAGTATTAATATCCAATTCGCCAATGCTAGTTTTCTCGGGCTCCTTAAACCGTGCATGGCTTACTGCCCGTCTCTTCAGAGAGCATTGAACAAAAATCAGGTCATGTTGATAACCCCCGCACCTTTTACCGGTGAGGAGGCATTGAGAACATGCTGGCTGCTTTCCGTCACACTAGATGCCGGGTGAGTTAGTACAGTTCGTCGACACCTCAATTTGGAGTGATGTCACTTACACCTAGCTTCTTAGCCCGACATGTGTGACACACGGTCCGCTGCCTAACCTTCATAATCCGTGTCTTGGCTTAGAACATTCGTAATCCAGGAGGTGGCTTTTTATTATTTGAAGACAATTGAGAATCCCAAGTGACAGCCATGTTGAAAGTTGGGGATTGTAGGAAGGATGGGTGAGGTTGGAGGTTTGCCACACCTTACCAATCCAAGTGGTTTTGGCGCTTCAGTAAAGCGGCTTGGCGGGTTATGTTGCCCAAAACGGTTAGGATGCAAATAAGCCTCGCTGTTACTAATAACACGAATTAACCTCGTAAGCTTCAGCTCAAGGTTTCAACAGCATATATGACAGCTTTTTTTCTTCATTCGGCAGCTTTATCCGCCAAGAATCAGCCTTTGCTCTGGTCCCACCTTTTGCCGTTTCATTTGGAGGTCCAAAACCTAATGGTAAGACTTGTTGAAGAGCTATGGATTGGTATTCCCGCTTGCACTGGCTCATAGAACGAACCTAGTAACACGACAAGCTCGTGTCATAGCATTTCAAAGATGGCTGCTCCCCAAAAGCTATATAAATGCGTTTTCCTTTCTTTGAATTTGCTATTATCCCTTCAATCTAGGAACAGTTCGTTTCTACTCTCTTCTACTTCTACTTTTTTCTACTTTAGCCCATATTCCCGCTTCATTAACGACAATGTCTCCATCTAACTTCAAGAGTACCCTCAACATCACTCATATTGGTACTGCCACCGCTATTTTGGATATTGGCGGAGTCAACTTACTCACAGACCCATTTTTCTCGCCCGCCGGTACAGAATGGGATAGGGTTGTTGTCGTGCTGAAGAACACCGACACTCCCGCTCTCGGACTAGAACAACTCCCACCAATTGATGCGGTGTTGTTGAGCCATGAAGATCATCCAGATAACTTAGATGAGCTGGGTCGACAACTCCTTAATGGTCGGCATGTCTTGACGACAATGGACGGAGCAGGGAAGCTGGCACCACGTCCAGGAGTACGAGGTCTACAGCCATGGGATTCCATTAAGCTCTCTCTGGGTGGAAAGCAGTTCACTTTCATTGCAACGCCTTGCAAGCATCTGCCAGGCGGCGAGTGCACCGGTTTCATTATTACGTCCGATGAATTCGGCATCAACCCAAACGGCAAGCCCAATGCCATTTACTTCTCTGGCGACACCGTCTATATGGAAGAGCTGGCCCAGATCGGCGATAAGTTCCACATCGTGGTCGCTATCCTCAATCTTGGTGCCGCAACCGTCGAGCTTCCTGATGGCCCACTCCTGATCACCATGGATGGCAAGCAGGCCGCCCGACTATTCCGCGAGATCAAGGCTGATATCTTAGTCCCTATGCATTATGAGTCTTGGCCACATTTCAGGCAGCTTGGGAAGGGACTCGCGCAGGACTTTGAGGAAGAGGGAATTAAGGACAAGGTCCGCTGGCTCACGCCAGGCAAGTCGCTAAAGATTATTTAATTTCGAAAACTTTTATGGCCTTCTTTTCGGATTGGTTGGTCATGCGAACGGAGTTCAATAATCCAGTTGTGCTCATTGGAATATTTAGAATGACGCGTTGCATTACGTAGAGTTGAATAAGATATATGTTCTGGCCCATACGCCAACCTGGCCGGTTGGCCAACTGGCTGGCCCATACACCAACTGACCGGTTTGCGTATGGGCCGGNCCATTCGCCAACTGGCGGTGTAGTAGCTGTAATATGAATCTTTCTTTGCTACTCTTCTTACTTTGCTACCACTTTGCTACCACTTTGCTACTACTTGCTAGCTACTTTATTCGTTTTTTATTCAATATGGCTACTGTTGAATCAATTAACCCTTTCCCGAATGATGTACGCTTTGCTTTTGAAGAGCTTATAACAGCTGAAGACTATATTAATCGCCAACGAATTACCCCACAACACTAGCAACGAATTCATGTATTTGTCGACAATCCAAGCTTAAAACCAGACCCTATTCGAAGTGATATCAATCTAAAACATCGAGCAATTGCTGAATTTGAGCTTATAAATAATAAATTACATCGACGACCTGATGCAAGGCATCCTGAACCACGATATGTAG
>NCSJ02000646.1:0-11157 GCA_002812745.2 Scytalidium lignicola
AAAGAGTATTTACTTATAAGTAATAAACTTTATAATCTTAAAAGCTTAGACAAATATCTTTAAGAGTATAATAACTTCTTAATCTTCTTGATTATTATAGTTTTATAAGCTTTTAAATTCTCTTATATACTTGTAAAAGCTTATAATTCTATGATAAAAGTAAAGGTAAGGTAAAAGATTATAATTTTAACATATTGTTTTTAGTTTATAAGAAGAGTAATAAAGAATATAAGTGGTTTTTAAATAGAAATTAATGAAAATAAGTTGTAAAAGAATAGTTTTTCAAATAGAAGTATATACTTATATACATAACTTTTATAAAGAACTTATATATTATTGTTAAATTTATATTGAATAAGAAAGCATAATACTAATCTTGATTATAATTAAAAACCTTAAGAAAATAATACTTAAGAATATATAATTACTTATCAACAAGCTTTAAGAACTTTAATACAACTTTTAGTTAACTTTTAAAATAATTAATATTCTTTATAAGAAGTTGATTATTACTTACTAAAGATCTTTAGTATATAAATATGTTATTTTAAACTTATTAAGAGATTTAAGGTAATTTATTAATAAATTTTATTTGTTTATTATATTGTATAAGAAGGAAAAGGAATAATAATATAATGGTAAAACTTACTTTATAAACTATTGTTATTATATCAATTATAGTATAAGTTAACAATTTAATTCATAAGGCCTTAGATGTACTACTTTATACTTTTAAATATAAGGAAAATATTTTATATGTAAAAAGGAAGGGTATTGATTATAAAAATACTTGTAAGAAGAGTAAGATGTAAAGAAAGTACATTTTAAAGCTAAAAATATAAGTAAATTTAACTTTAGTGTTTATAGTTCTGAATAATGTTTTAATGAATAGTTTAAATAATATGTTGTTGATTGTGAAGGAAATAACTTTAAAGAAGATAAGTTAAGCTTTATTTTCAAAACTTTATTTGCTTATAATAATGTAGAAACAGACTTTGAGAAACTTGATTAACTTGAAATTATATTCTTTATTATAATTATATTCTTTACCTTATGTAGAAGTTTCTTAATAGAATTAATTATACTAATTATTATAGAATTAACTAATAATGCTTTTTTNATACTAATTAACTACTAAAGTATTAATGATTAAGAATTACTCTTAAGAACTTAACTTAAAAACCTTTATAATAATTACAATGGAAGTATATAATGTAAAGAGCTTAATAAAGTATAATTCAAGATAATTTCATAAAATCTTGATTAATATAAGAGTTGTAAAGTACTTTATAATTAGTTATAGTCAATTTGAAGCTTTATAATAAGTAGATTAAACTATAGTACTAAACATTATAACTAAAGGTATAATGATAGTATAATTCAGAATTAAGAGTATAACTTTAATAAGTTTTATACTAATGAATATACTAATTAAGTAAATTGAATTTTATATAGTTGAATTGACTATTTCTTTTTTGTTGTACTTAATAGATATAGACTAATTGAGTATATATTTCAACAATCTTATAAACTTACTTATTATCTTATAAGGAAGTATTCTGGTTATATAACAATTTAATTATAACTTTCTACTTTAAGATATATCTTTATATACTCTTATTCTTGATTTACTGAAGGAAAACCTTTATTTCTTGACTAACATGAAATTATAACGTTTATATTAACATTTTAATTACTTGTTAATAACTAGATTATAATGTATATTAAATTGTTACAAAACTACGCCATCCAGGTCACTGGATAGCCAAGGGTAAGGTAGATGTTCAGGGACAACGGAAACGTGTGACACACAAGCAAGTTACTAGGTCGAAGGTAGGATACAGTAATGTATTTAGGTTGAACACGAGGARTCTACTCTCATGTTCCTACAATGTGCTTATATAGATAATGAAATCCAACTGGACCCTTTGGACCCCTNCAGGTCCCCCAGGTCCATGGACCCTTTGGANCCCCCCAGGTCCCCAGGGTCCTACTCATGTCACATGATTGTTAGGTTCTCTATATACACTCTGCCGTGTATCGAGCCTCAGGCCTACACCAATCACCGTGTTACGGTAAAACCTGTAACATAATAGAGAAGAAGTAAAAAGAAACTAAGAAAGTAGTTAATAAAGAAGTTAAAATACTTTATCAAATTGTTAATAAGAAGAAAAGAGAACAAAAGGCTATATAAGTAGTATAGTATNAAAAAGGAAGTACTCAAAAAGAAAGCAATTAAATAACTTCCTTATAAGATAGTAAGTAAGATGGTTATATATAAGGAATATACTCTATTACTATTCCCAGAACCTAAGAAAGAGTTAATTGTTGAGTAAAAACCATTAATTATACTAACAATTAATTCAGCAAAGATTCCACTTCATAAACCACCTCAAACCCCTTATCAACAGACAATCAGGACAAGTTTTGCAAGGCCAGAGCTACAGCAAGAGGAAGGGGAGAGTGATGGTTCAGAAGAGAGTTATATATGGTTAGATCTAGAAGGGGAATTTGGATTCAGTAGTAGTTCAAGCGATTCAGGTGATTCAAGCAATTCATCGGATTCAGAGGAATTTAGTGAAGAAGAATACTTTAAGTTGTGGTAGTTAGTATTTAATTTGTGTGCGTTTACCATACAAAAATAAGAAGCGACCACATTTTGCTTTGCGACCACTATTGCTTCCACCGACTAGGAGCGAATGCGACGAAAGTCGGGCAATGCGCGTGCCTGAGGCCCGACGATTACCTATGCTCAGATAGTTGATGGACTACCTCTTGCGGACGTTCTTTATGAAACATATGGGATCACCCAATTCGATGCTAAACATCCAGCTAATGACCACGTGGAGCTTTGCCCAAGTGTTATGGAAAAGACAAGAGAGTTCCTTTCTGGATTTAATCCAAGTTTATTACAGTTCAATGCGCCAGTAAACACATCATGTATAAGAACTCAATATAGCCTCGATGTCTAACATATTCCACTTAGCTTTTATATGCCTATCAAGCTGCCTCGTCTGGATCCAGGTCCTTTAATATTCATCTGATTGAGATTATTGCTATTGCAGTGCATGAGATTGCTGTGATGGTTTTTAAATTAGATACTAACTTGCATAAAGACGATGGCATTACGTCGTGGATAGCCCCAAAAGAAAACGAAGAATGGTGGCGCCTCTACCCCGACGGCCCACCACCTACCCTCTTCTATCACAATTGGTATATGGATTATCAACAGTACCCTAACGGTATCGCTGATATGGTGGGTTATTGGGCTGAAGCACGTATTCTTGGTGGCGTCATCTTATTTGACCGGCACACTCCAGAATCTGATACCGTATTTCTCTTCCCCGAACGAGAGGATGTCACCTACAGGATTTGCAAGCTGCTGGACAGTCAGAAGCGTCAACTACTGGACTTCTTTTCGTCCGAATCACCACAACATAACCCGTTGCCTATTTTATCAAACGGTAATAATCTTCAACGTGTTGATCCAGAGGAACCTATTTCAAGAACTGGCATATATCGAGACAAATGGGAACGCAACCCTCGTCCACTATATTTTGGTGATGGAAGAAGTAGAACTGTATATGACCCTCTTAACTTTCCAACTAGGCAAGATCAGAATGAAGCCCAAGTACGATGGAAACAACGGGACTACTGATTCTATAATCTACGGAACTTGGGTTTTTTGGTAAAAGTGCCATTGAAGTGTTTAGGGTTCTCAGGCTTTATTATCGCTGTAATTTAGAAATCAAAAAAGGAATCAAATTATGTATACGTTCAGGAACATAATTGAATGGGGGCAGAACAGACCAAGTATTTGCGGGTTAGTAGGGAGTGGTTTAGATCCTTAGGAAGCTTAATTGTTTATTGAGTCGGTTGATAAAAGAGCACCGGGGGGTTATTACAGCGTTGCATACACCAACCAACCCGACTAAGTGAAGAGTGTCGAAGCGCAGCATTCAAGTTGCACTGCCCTCCACGGTCCTTGTCACGAGCCCTCACTTTCTATTATTCTAGCACCTTGAACTTTATTTCAATCATCTAATTCTAAAATCCAAAAATTAGGCTCCATTGGAAATCGATTGCACACATCTATAATGTACGGAGTACAGAAATGGTGGTAGTGGTGACGATGAATGATAACGACGGCGATCACGCTTCGAGATCTGGGCACAGGTGTGGAAGCACTGGCTGGAAATTGTTCCCTCTGGTCAGAATCGCGCCATTTGCGCCGTTTTTCTCAGCGGGCGGGGGCGGGAGGACTAAATGGTTGGTCCACATAGCTCAGGGCCTGCAAGTCAGCGAGCAGACGCTGTCACAAAGCTATGCACCAACAAGGGCCTTGTGGTGGAGATAGGGGAGCTTCTCTACGGTTCCGTACTTCCTTCACTTTACCTCCCTCGTATCTTCCTCACATTCCCCGTAGGCGTTTTTTGTGTGTTTCTTCTTGTGTTTCCTCCCCTTGCTTACATGCTTCTGCTGCCTCTTTTATCCCTTATCAATGTACAGTTGAGCCAACACCCTGACCTAAGGTACCAGCTTGCGGAATGCATCACCGAGAGCAATGACGACTGCGGGATATATGGCGAGGCTGGGGCAAGCCATCAGTATGCGAGACGGGGGTAGAATGTTGGTTCCAGCAAACGTTCTTAGAGACCAACACGGAGATAAGCGTACCGGGTATGACGGATACAGAGAAGAAAGACAGCTCTAGTCGTATCCTGCAATATTGTATCCATGCTTGGAGGCGATGCACTTTCCAAACTCAGAAATCCGAGGCAGAAAGACCTTCTCCCCCAGCCTCCTCTCATGGATACCACGAGGGTATGCCTGGCAAAAGTGACCTACAGTATACCAGGTACGGCATGGAAGCTCAGAATTGTACCAATTAACAGGTGGCGAGTTCGAGTTTAATCCTCCTATAAGAATAACTCACCAACCTTCGCAGAACATTACTCACGGTGTTGCCTTATACCCCATAGCTAAATGACTCCACAACTACCATCTGAAATGCCTCTAGAGATCATATTCATTGACGACTCCGAAGGCGCAGAAGAGCTAGCTTCAACTCCACCATCATTTATAGCTTCAACTCCACCATCATTTATAGCTTCCACTCCACCATCACCTATAGCTTCCACTCCACCGTCAATTATAGCTTCCACTCCACCGTCGCTTATATCGGATCGCACTGTATCGAGTAAGAAGTCCAAAGCCGCACTCCACGGTGATTTCGACAGCTCAACAGAAGAGGCCTTACGTAACAAATATCCTGATATAGCTATAAAGGTAGTAGAGGTTTTAGATGACTATGGAAATCAGCTATCCAAAGATTGGCGCAACCTAAACGAAAAGTTCATCCAGCTAAAGATCGACAAGGAAAGAAGCGAATCCTGGAACTCATCACAGAGCATTACTGCTTTTAAGCATCTAAAACGCAAGCCGAGTGATAACCTCGATACGAACCATCCACAAAACTTCAACGAGACATATGATGATACCCAGGTTGATAAGGTTGCGGAACGGTATAGAAGGATGAGCATAAGTGACGACGAGACAGCGGGAGCAGATATCAAGCTGGTAGTCAATTCTAAAACAACTAAACGACGCTGGAAATCTCAGAAAGTGAAGGACGTGAGCTCTTTATCCTCTGATACGGACCTCGAATCTGAAAAGGAAGAGTCATCATGCCTCAATCAAAAATCTAGGAGGACTAGTTCGCCTAAGAATCCAACTTCAACAGCCAGTCGAAATAATGGTGTAGCTGGTCGTCGCTCAAAGGCTTCATCTTCACCACCGAATCCATTACCAGGTGCACATTCAGGCACGCTGGTTACTCGTTCTGAGCAAAGCGCAAGTGCTGAAGCTTCAACTAAGCTAGAGAGGCGGGCCGGCCCGAGGCGTCACATTTCCAATGTCACTAGTGGCGATAGTGTCAGCTCGGGCCTCACAATGGAGAAGAACACAAGGAGAATATCTAGGTCGTCACTTCTTTCGACTGATGAACCAGTCCAAGAAATTGTGACCCAAGCACTAACTGGCAGAAGTGCCTCCAACAATGGAGCTTCTGATATAATAGACTTAACTTCGTCTCCAACTCGAGAGAGCGAAAGAACCTCCACGCCATCCACTAGAACCTCTAAATCACAAAAGAGTGAAACAAAGCTTCCGGAATTCACCGAATATAATGCCGTCAAGAAAAACGATCATCAGATCAAGACTGCCATCATTTATCTCTTAAAAAGTCAATATTCGAACAAACGAAAGACTGAGGAGTTCCAAAAGAGCGCAAGGACAGAAGGTTATGTTTATATTTTCACTTCCCCATTGACTCCCAGTCACTACAAAATTGGAAGAACAAAACAAAAACCTGGAAAGCGGATAGAACAATGGGGAAAGTGCAAACTCGACCCCGAGCAGGTCAAAGATGACAATGACAAGTACTTCCCACTCTTCTACTTAGTGGAAATGCTTGTGGAACTTGAGCTATATAACGAGCGGAGGAAATACACCTGTGGAGAGTGTCGAACACAACATAAGCATTATCAGGGTAATAATGCTCCTTTTGCGCGGATAAATGGCGAGAAAATAAATTCCGAACACGGAGAGTGGTATTGCGTCAGCGAGGAACGAGCTTTAGAGATTGTAAACAGGTGGAGAGAATGGATATGTGCGCATGACCCATATTCATCCGATATGAAACTTAATGATCGATGGTCCTGGAAGCTCGATAGAATCAACCACTCAAAAGTGCGTGCCGACTGGGATATGTGGACACGCTGGAGTAAAGTGGATGAAGTTCAATACCAGTTCCACTGTTTCTTCAGCTCGCTGGAAGTACTTGTACCGGGCCTGGTGTATCTCATCGAGAAATATCCAATCCGTTGTTTGATCACGTTAATACTTGGTTTTGTATACAGTATATTTGGTAGACTTGCCTGTGCTATAGGGGTTTTTGTCATGTATCTAGTTTGGCTGCGTTTTCCAAAGAGATAACCTAGGTTTTCCCTTTCTTATGATAATATAAATTAATAATTCACTACATATTGCTGTTGGATTTGCTTCTAATAGCTCTCTTTGGCCTTGAAATCTTTTCTAGTGTGTTGAAGAATACTCAGTTCTTCTTTCTGTTGTCTCTTGTGGTTATCCCGATTACAATGTTATCGGAATCCATCTTGTTATGCCAGGAATTGGAATGGAAACTCACTAGCAAGTTGGAAGTAAATCAAAAGTTCGAGTTTTGTACTGCAGGTTGTAACTAGTGACAACTCTACCGTACTTTACATGAGGAGTCCGAGGATCGAGACGATCTGGTGAATTTGATTAAAAACGATGCGTTAAGAGTTGACCACATTACAGATAAGTGGGAGTCTGATAGAGAAGATGACGAGTTTGAGGAGCAAAAAGAAGAGGAAGCAAATCTGAATGTTAGAAGCAGCTGGAG
The DNA here is from genome assembly GCA_002812745.2 of Scytalidium lignicola. NCBI lineage: Eukaryota > Fungi > Ascomycota > Leotiomycetes > Scytalidium > Scytalidium lignicola. Next base: position 7,445 of record NCSJ02000646.1, read on the forward strand.
CAAGGAAGAACATCTAGGCGTTGCCAGATACCATCACGCTAGACATAAGACTTCTCATGTCTATATTACGCTAGAACAGTCAAGGCTTAAGAGGAAGCTAACATATTTCTTCCAAACAAAGTATATTTTAATATAATACTGTACTAGTTTTTAACCAAGTTACTTTATACAAGCTGATAACCAGTTGATAACAAGTTGCCAAATCAGGCTTAGCTTGATTAGTCATTACAGACACAGACTTATTATTGGTTTACGAGGCATGCTTCACCCTGCCATTTTGAACCCTTAAAATCCAGGCTCCTCTACCTACGAAGGAAAAAAAAAAAAACAAGGCCCTACCGCATTAAGTGAGTCACACACTTTAACTCGCAGACTCAGGCTATTGGTAGCGTTGAACAACATTCGCTACCCCTCCTGATCCAAATCCGCCCTTCCCCCCCACTAACTAGATGAGAGCTCAATTCCTCCCAAGAATTCATCGACGCCTTACTGCGGTCCAATACCCCGTTATCCGGAATTCTTTGCCTCAACATCGCTCTCTTCTACACTCCAAGTCGCTAGCCAACAGAACTCGCACTTCTCCAACCATGACTTCGGAAATGACAACCCTGCGTGGCAAGCCTCTCCAACGGGCTGAGCTTGACAATCTTCTCCGCCGAAATCTCTTCTATACTCCATCATTTGAAATATACGGCGGTGTCAGTGGCTTCTACGATTATGGTCCACCTGGATGTGCTCTCACCGCAAACATCCTGAAGCTATGGCGGAACCACTTCGTGTTGGAGGAGAACATGCTTGAGGTTGAGTATGAATTAAGAGTCCGCTTTCGAATCTGCTGCACCATGTGCTAATCGTTATGGTTTACCGCTCTAGTTGTCCCATAGTCACCCCACATGAGATATTGCAGACGTCAGGACACGTAGAAAGATTTTGTGTAAGACCTTACTTTTCAGCACAGATATCTACAAAGGAAGAAACTGATGCGGTTTAGGACTGGATGGTCAAGGATCCTACAAGCGGCGAGATACTCCGTGCAGACCATCTGGTCGAGGAGGTGCTTGAGACGAGGCTGAAAGGCAATAAAAAGGCTCGTGGACAGGCTCTGGAGCAGAAGGATGACCAAAAAGCAAAACCGAAGAAGAAGGGATCTGCTGTGGCGGAAGCTGTCAGACTAGAAGACGCCGTGGCACAGGAGTACGAAGAGATCCTGGCAAAGGTATACTGCTGGTTTACCTCCGATAAGCCGCTGCCCAGTCTAACTTTACGTAGATCGATAACTACGACGGCCCCGAATTAGGTGAGCTCATGGAGAAGCATGACATCCGGAATCCGAGTACCGGTAACCGAACTACACCACCTGTTCAGTTCAATCTCATGTTCCAAATTCCCAATATCGGACCGTCCAGTACACTAACGGGGGTAAGCCAATCGGCCCACTTACAATTTGTCCGGAAACTAACTGTCTATCCTTAAAGTATCTTCGTCCTGAGACCGCACAGGTAATTCACTTAGTTTATACTAGCCTCGAACTACGTGGGCAATCTAACTCTATCTCTAGGGCCAATTCCTCAACTTTGCCAAGTTACTCGAGTACAATAACGGCCGGATGCCGTTTGCCTCTGCCTCAATTGGCAAGTCCTTCCGTAATGAAATCGCCCCCCGCTCTGGCCTGATACGTGTGCGCGAGTTCCAAATGTGTGAGATCGAGCATTTCCTCGACCCTAACGACAAGAGACATCCTCGTTTCCAGGAAGTGGCTCACGTTAAATTAAACTTGCTCGACCGCGACGTCCAACTCTCTGGCAAAACTACTATCACAGTTATGTCGATTGGCGACGCAGTAAAGCAAGGGATTGTGGACAACGAGACGCTGGGGTACTTCTTGGCTAGGATACAGCTGTTTCTCCTACAGCTCGGCTGCAATCCCGCGAAGATTCGTTTCAGGCAGCATATGGCTACCGAGATGGCCCACTATGCCGCTGACTGCTGGGACGGGGAGGTGGAGACTTCTTTTGGCTGGTGTGAAGCAATTGGCTGTGCAGATCGAAGTGCTTACGATCTTACTGTTCACATGAAGAAGACAGGTGTGCTTGATTCATATCCCCCCCGAGGGCTTTTGTCTGATATGAGTTACTAGGCAAGCCGCTGCAGGCTAAAGAGGTTCTCAGCGAGTCTCGAGAGGTCGAATTCTGGGCTGCAGAGCCGGTGAGAAAGACCTTCGGACCGAAATTTAGAAAGGACGCGCAGGCGGTCGAGGCAGCCATTAATGCGTTGTCTGATGAGCTCAGGTAACCTATTCACCGTCTATATTTGGCGTCCTTCATGTACTGACTTTCCACAGAGAGAAACTCTCTGTTGAGCTGAAAAGCACTGGCAAAATCGCCATTGACGTTCCGGGCGTCGGAAGTAAAGTTGAACTGACGTCCGATCTGGTTGTTATCGAAAAGCAAACTCGAACTGAGCATACTCGCGAATACACGCCGAATGTGATTGAGCCGTCATTTGTTAGTTCTTCTGCTCTTCATGGGCGCACCCTTTTTTGTTTCTTTGGGCTAACTAAAAGAAGGGTGTCGGCCGGATATTCTATGCGCTCTGCGAGCACGTCTATTGGACCCGCGATGGCGAAGGCAACGAGAGCCGTGCCGTACTTTCTTTCCCACCTGCCATCGCACCGATTCCCGTCGTTCTCTACCCTCTCTCGTCACACCCGGATATGAGCACACTAGTCAAACGTCTGTCTGCATCGCTACGGCGGCATCGGATACACCATATAGTCGATAGTTCCAGCGCCAGCATCGGACGAAGATATAGCCGCCAGGATCAAGTTGGTACGCCGTTCGGTATCACTGTGGATTTTGACAGCATTCAGAATAACACATACACATTACGGGAGCGAGATTCTATGGCGCAGGTACGGGCAACAGAGGCAGAGATTGTGGCCGCCATTGTTGGCATGGTTAATGGTGATGAAAACTGGGAGTCGGTGGCTCAAAGACTGCCGAAGTTTGAAAGCCAGGAGGTGAGCAAGGAAGATCTGGCTGGGGAAAATTAGGCCTTGACAGGCGAAAGAGATAGTAATGCTATCTCTTCATCCTGTTATTAATTATGTATGATTAGCTGGGGGGAAAAGGACCCAAAAATGGATCTAAGAAGAAACTTTCCGTAGAATTAGAAGGGAGCATAGTTATTGCTGAAGAATTTTGAAATAAATCCCCAGTTTACTATTGCCCACTATCATTCATCTGCTTCGTTCTACCTCATGCTTGCTCACCTTACTCGCCCATAAAACAAAGTAACCTATGTTCAATTTAAGATTTAGATATGATAACTTGTTATAAGCAAATACAAATTACTGCATGATATTGCAACTGTAAAACTAATCACAATACAAGAAAACACAATTTAAATCAAAATCTTTTCAATATATCCTAAAAAATAGTGTAAGATTTCATGACAAATTTACCTACTATCGAATCCGTTCCGCGGATTAGCATTTTCCGGGGTTTATTTGAACCTACGTCTCGGGAATTATGCAAGGTACAAGTACTTCTTCGAGTGTAGTCCCGCTATTATGGAACTATGTATAGCTACTTAGAACCTGGCGGAACGGATCACACCCGCGGCTCACATCCACTCAGAACCCCTCCTTTGTGCCTGCCCCTCATTCACCCCGGCCTCCCTGAAAGAAAGGAAATAAACATAACGTTAAAGGA
>NCSJ02000647.1:0-11091 GCA_002812745.2 Scytalidium lignicola
GCCCGGTCTCCGTGCTGGGGCTAATGCCATGTCCCGCAGATGGAACCCGACAGGATGCGGCCGGATTGGGTCCGCTGAGGAGCAGGCGTAGGGAAATGGGAAGCAATAGTGCCTTTTCTTTTCTTGTCCTTTCTTGCCATTCCCCTCAGCAGTGGATGAGCTCGACTGCACGTTCCCCTAGAAGGAAGCACGATAGTAGCCGTAGTCGTGGCCATAGTCGTAAGTCGTAGCCGTAGTCGTTGGGTGCTGCAGACGCCCATCATCATGGTTTCCCCACCCCTCTCTTTCTCTTCATGATAGCCAGGCCACAGGCATGCCTCAGCCATGTGCCGACGTTCTGCTACCTTTGGCCCTGTCATTCTTAAACTTGGGTCGTCCGCATCTCTGGGAAACCCCCAAACCTCAAACCTATGCATCTCTGACAGCTTCGCCTTCGTCCCAAACACCTAAGACGTCTCAACTCGAGCACCCGACACAAACTAAGTCCTCAATCTCATACCACATCAGATCACCCAGTCAACAAGGCCGGCTTTTGCACTCGACCTTGCCCAGGACGAGACCCAGGCCGGCGTGGCTCAGACTGCAAAACCACATCCGCTCAGCACCGGGAATGCGCGATCACCAGATTCCCTAACGGTAGCAGCATCAACCCTTTTTTCTCCCCCCTCGCCCTGCTCCCTATACTACCACCCAGCAATCTCTCTCTTCCGTCGCTCGGATGTCCTCTGTCAGAGCATATCAGATAACCACTTCATGGTCGTATACACGCTACGGGCAACCTCCAGATCCACAATCTTATAGGAGTCAGATCTTCTCCGGCGGCGGATCTGTAACGAGTTCTCCACTCGAGGCGAGGGACTTGCCTCAGCCCACCAGCCACAACCCTGGTGCAACGCGAAGGGTCAAGGGATATAGAATATCTCTACACCATTCAAGTGCCGCTTCTCTTACTTCTTGCTCCTCCTCCTCTTCTTCTTCGGCAGCGCTGTGCACTCGTCGATTATAGTATTCAGACTATTTTCNTTTTCTCTTCTCTTCTAACCTCACTCGTTGTTCGATTCTACCCAATCCGCTGGACCGGATCTGCCCTTCCTTTCTTCTTGGAATTTCGGCTGCTTCTATCTTTTCTCCGCTTTCTCTAAAAGGAATCCTTTCTTTAATTTTTCGATTCGATCCGGTATTGATACAGTTTGCTGTCGTTTTAAGAGGATATTTATCCCTAGGATCATCAATTGGAGATTGAATTAGGTTAAGGGAAAGGAAACGGAAAGGGAAAGGAAAAGGAAAAGGAAGCAAGCAAAGGAAAATTTAAGAGACAATGGGCAGGCTTATTAAGAATCACTTGGCTCGTCTGATAGTCCTTAGTGCTGCAGGATGTATGTCTCTCTCCTATCCCTCACTCTCACAAATCTGGTATGATGTATAAGGATACTTAAAAATCTAACACCCCTCTCTCAGACCAAATAATGGCCGCAATCGAGGGATTCTTCTGGCCCAAGATTTTCTGGGATTTCCTCACCAAGAACCTGGATGGAGCGGTAAAACCCTTCCCGTTCCTCCAAATCATCAACCTCCTCTTTGGCCTCTTCATGCTCGCCTGGGAATGGCCGCTGGTCTTCTTCGCCGGATCGTCGTTCCATAGGAGTATCGAGGCACGTTTGGTGTTTTTGCCACTGGCTGCACTGGCAGGAGCGCTGTTGTATCAGGCTACCAATCCGGCTATTTACTATCTGATTGGAATGGGTGTTTATTTCTGGGCTTATAGCGAGGGAGAGGTAAGATATATCCCCTCTTCTCTGCATTTTTGTTTCTGTCAACCCGTGTTTTTGGGGTTAAATAAGCTTTCTTTTGCTAATCATTTATGTGTTATATAGGTTGTGTGCGCCAAGCCATGGTCTTTGCCTCCTCGGAATCGCTCAGGAAAGGTTTAGATATGCATCATAGACCTTTTTAGTACATCACGCCTCTAGCAACGTCCATATTTTTCTTGTTCCATTGCCTTGATTGAGTCGTCTTAAGACAAAGGCCTCGATACCAATTTTCTTTCGGCACGTATCCCGTTTCTGAGTCGTGGGGAGGGCTTTTTTATGTCTGGGGTTCTTCGTTTGTGCATCAGCGGCGGCGTAATAATTAACATTCCTTTTGACTCTGGCGTGTCGGTGGTTGGGGTAGATAAAATAGGGGTGAAGCCTTGAGGGCGGAAAGGAGGGGGAACTTGGAGGTACGGCCAGATGAATAGGAATGAAAAGGATGGAGAGACATGGTCATTTTGTTGGACTTCTCAATGTTCGCAGATAACTACGTCGTGGTTGTACTATAAATCCTGACCTGATGATACGAAATGGAATGCATTATTTAGATGTAGAGATGATTACAAGTTACGCCNTTTTTTTCCCTTCAAGTTCCTGTGGTTATTAATCTGTATCGCAAAATACAATAAATATGCACAAACCTTGCCAATTAGAATTGTGACTTTCCTTTCTATTCATAACTTTTGTCGTTTTACGTTAGTTTCAGTTTCAGTTACAAGTACAGTATATATTGTGGGTAATAGCATTTAAAGTTTAATGCTAGTTAGTGACGTCAGGCTTCCCTCTAACCTAATCAACCATTTTACATACGATGTCTGCGCTGTGCCACAGGCGCGCGTTAATTCTATTTTGATCTTCATGTTGGCACGGAAATTGAGGATGGAGGTCTGGTATCCAATCAGATAGCTAAGTTAGGCGGAGACAAAGTATCACCAACATTACCAAGTCTTCGGGACACTCACGTGGCCTGTGTCGCATTTTTCATTTGCACATTCAAGACAGCTTTCGGATGATTTTTGTTTTGATGTTTTGTACTTGGGAGGGTTCTATAGCTAGTTCTATACTGGATTAGATCCAGTTCCATAGGCATTGCTCATGAAAGAGACAAAGCCTATCCCACAATATCATTTCAGCCATCATTTTCGGCGATATCTCTATTGTAGGACAAGAGCAATCTCCCATACAGCATCTTCCAATATTGGAAGGATGCACTGTAACAAATCCAGGAAAATTATGAGTGGTTTGCCATTGCTCCTTGGCTATCGTTCTTGAAGCCTTGTCGTTCAGGCTCCTGTTATGGTTTGTTAGCACCCTGGCCATAGGTTTCTTTGGTAAGACGGATATTGTTTTCGGAGAAGGGAGGAAACGAAGTGATCTACTTACAATTGTCTCTTGAATGGTTCCTTTTTCTAAGACCAACTTGATGACCTCCTCCTCTTTATGTGTTCCAAACTCATTCTCAAGGGTTGCATTCGATGCTGCATCAAAGGGGCCTTGTGCTCCATGTCTAGTTTTTGGTAACAGTTATTAGCGTGGTTCTATAATGGATATGATAGCTACCATCTCAAATCTCAAGATGGATCTCCCTGAGGAAGCTCAAAACATGCACAGCGTTGGTTGACCTAGAGATCTCCTTGGCCGGGTTGAGAAGTCATAGTCGAGGCTTCTCATCATCGATGGTGATAAGTGTGTTTAGAAGAAAAGTGGCGTCGTCATCGGAGCTAGATAACTGAAGCAGAAAAAGTACTTACTTGTTTGTAGAGAATACCTGGAAACTGCTGACTACCTGTGCCAGTGGGATACTCTTATCTTTTCTCCATTTCCTGGCGATCTCGATATCATCAACGAATACTATGAAATCCTCATCCTTTCCCTTGAAGTGGACCTTTGTTTGGTGAGCTTCGCCTCGAGTCATGATTGCTGGTTTGATGTTGGATATATTAACTGAACAGGTGAAGAAGTGTTTCAGGGAGAAGAAAAACAGTGATAAGAGAGGTGTAGTGATTTTAAGATAAAGTTTAACTTTAAATATGATTAGAAGAAGACTGATGGGAGGAAAGATTTCTGATTTTGTAGTTCTCCGGTAGAGCTGAGTTCGAGAAGAATCCTTGTTCTGTACCTGAAGTGACGTCACATGCGGAGCTGTTGAATGGCTCAGTTCGCCTTGGTTTGACTTTAACGGGGGTTTATTTTGTTAATATTTAAATTCCAGTCTGCCCCGTGCCTCTTTACCTAGTTCGACGTTACAATCGTTTCTTTTGTTAGTAAATGTTTCCTCGAGCTTCATGGCGGGTTGTTTTGAGTGCGGGGCAACTGGTGAAATAGCTACGTCATATCAGTCCACAAAAGCCTGATGTCAACGTGATTTCTAACATCAACAATATTTCGTACCTTTGTAACTAATAGGCAAAATAAGTGAATGGTTCTCGCATTTTAAATTATATTCTGAGTATTTTAGTTGTGAATGCAATCTACGTCGCTGAGTGTCTCTCAGACGACAACTAACGAAGGAACTTGTCTGCACAGACTTGTCATTCGTCCACAATATATTCTTGCTTCCAGAAATGAATGATATCTTCAATCAGTCCTTCTCTTGACCTATTAAGCCACTGTGCTAGTTCCTTTTGTCCAGCAACGGTCGTAGTTGCTCTTGCAAATGCTGGGATATTATCCACAAGATCACTCAGGATATTTCTAGCGTGCTCTGGCATCGGAGGTCGGAGACAGCAAAATGGCAGGAGCGTGATGGATGATCGAGGCAAAACTCGAGATATATCTTGTTGACCATGGGTTATTGAATTTTGAAAAGAGAACACCGTTGCCTCGAGGGATGCAACTGCTGAAAGAGGAATGATTGGTATTTCAAAGGTCGACAGCAACCTGCAACTGATTAATCACGAAATAAAATGCCCTAATTTGGTTTGCCTGCTAGCCATAATCACCTTGCTTGTAGATCCATGAAGGCTGTAGTTCCGTTCGCACTGGAGTCGTTTTCCTTCACGAGAAATAAAATTCCAACTTGCTGACCGCCGGTCTGATGATAGAGTCTCTCAATTCGATTCATTGCACCGGTGGGTGGATCAAGGTCTGCTGAAGACAGCAGCAGAAATTGAAAGGTGCCGCTCTGGGCATGTTGAATTGAAAGTGATAGAGGAACTGCCAAGTCATGTGTACCCAAGCTACTCTCTGCATAAGGTGTGAATTAAATGATAGGCATAGGGAGGATGTCTTTACACACCTTGCCATCTCAGAGGCTGGCTTGAAAGCAGAGTTTCTGGAACTGATGACCATTCTAGTCGTCTCCGTAGAGACGAACAAAACATATTTTACCAGAAACGTGATAGACTGAGTATTATAGTAGGCTACCTGGATGAATAGCAGGACCTTTACCAGAATATGCGATTCGCCCTTGCTTCCTAGGAAAGATGTCAAAAAGGATGAAACAAATATTCGGCCTTCCCGTTTTTGGGCCAAACTAAATCAAGAAACCAATCCACACATTCAAATCGCACTTAGATATAATAGAAAATAAAAGACTTTATAGGTTTGCGGTATGCTTCTCTCGTCACTCGACAATGAAGTTTTAAACCAGCCACGCCATCCAACTATATTTCCAGGCCCTAAGTTTAGCTGATCTAGTTAATACGACATTTGTGGAAAGGATAAAAAGAACTGCCAAATGTAGTAATCATCGGTTTGCTAAATTGTTGTTTATTGTGAGTTTAATTTGAATCTATGCGATAATTTGTCAATAAAATTGGATTAGAAGCATTAGAAGATGTGCGTACATAAGGTATGATCACGCATCATACTTAAATTCGGAGGATAAGATTTATGAAGAGCTAGGTGCTCACAACCTAGAGAATGCAAGAATAGATATAAGGGACATGAATTCTAGAGATGACAAGAGCGAAGTGGAGATGCCTCTTCCATTACTTACAAGCTTTTAGGCCTAAAGCTAAAATTCTATAGTATGTTTATACAAACGCCAGAGGAGTGATAGTTTCTATAACTAAAGCTTCCTCATAAAACCTCCTATACGCCTTATGAAAGAGAGAGGAAGCTCTTCTTCCCATTGGACTTTTTCCATTCTTCCATGTTTTGCTCGAGTGTTTCAACTCTAGTTTTATGCTCCTCGTTCTTCTTTTCTAATTCATCCTCGCGTTCCTTGAGCTCGGAAATCCGGTTGTTCAGTTCTGCAAGCATTTCCGCTGTGGTATCAGGCTTCCCTTTTGACCTTACATATTCATACATTATCAACCCTCCTGCAACGAATAGAATAAATGTGTCACCAATGACTTCGGCAAACAAATCCACCGCTTTGTTCTCTGGTAATGATCTAAATTTGCGTTTCCACACACTCTGGTTAGATTCATTTGAGCTTGTCCTCCCCTCCTTAGAGGCTTTCTCTTTGGCCTTCTCTTCCGCTCGAGTCTGTTCCTCTGTCTTGACTGTCGGCGCTTCTGCTCGCTCCCTTGCTCTTCTCTCTGCAGAAACATCACGAAGCAGTGCGACTTGCATTCTCATATTTATTTGATGTAGTGTCTGGCCGTATCGCGCAGCGACTCCCCGGAATTTTGGATGGTCATGAGCCTGACTTTTAATCCAATTCTGAGGACAAATCAGTATGATCGTTATATTATGTTGCCTATTTCAAGAAGCGTACCGCACCGTACTTCGAGAACTGTCTCACGAAGAGAGATGCGAACTTAAATAATGGAAGAGGAACCATGGCGACTGCTGTTGCCTATGTTACTGTAAGTGCCGATGAAGGGCGTCATAAGTATAAGTAACTTGGTGTATCATGAGTATTATGAAGTCTAAGGTCAATTAATGGCATGCTACCCTCAGCTCCACTGACTCTCTGGTCTTCGTGAAGATATCATTGCGACTCTAATTTATCTTAATGCTTGAAGCCAGAATCTCCTCGACAAATGTCTCGGTAGACTTAAATGGCGTAGCTCTACTGTTTATGCCACCGCCTTCGTAAGCGTGTTTTTGTAATGGTTGCCGGGCCAAATGTATGCACGTGAGGATATTTACCGATACGCAACCGCAACACCAGAACATAACCCACCAGTCCTAGGGAACAAAAACTGCTCCTCGTTGCTAGTTCGCGTTCCTGGATTGGATATTTTGGTTGAGAATTAGCATTTTGAAGTGATAGCCTGGAATTTCGCAGCCAATCTATGAAGACGCGAAAATATATCGACTGAAAGCAGAGCGAATCTCAACTAGATACTGAAGAACACTCTTACGTTTTAGTTGGATTTTGCTTGATAGCGCGCTCCAATTGAAATGGAAGCCTTATCTCCTAGAGATATCAATGCTCAAATACGAGTCAAGAAGCAGCAGGCATTGAAACCCAAGCAAGCCCCAGCTATACCGGCGCCAAAGCTATCGAAAGAGAAGGATCACCCACCACCTCCTCCAGCAGAGGTTAGGGAGCCACCTAGTTCCGATAGAGGGAATGGAGCAATATATTATACTGGTAGATTGCTTGGCAAAGGAGGATTTGCAATATGCTACGAGGGGCAGCTTGCTGGTACAAAGCAATTATACGCCTTAAAAATGGTCAAAAGCCGCATGCACCAAAAGAAAATGGAACAAAAGGTTTGTAATGGTCCATATAATAAGATTACAACCTAATAGTGCCTTAGTTTCAAACAGAGCTTCAAATTCATTCAAAGATGAGGCATCCCAACATCGTTCAGTTCCATCGAGCCTTCTCATACGAGGATTGCACCTATATAGTCCTAGAACTCTGTCCAAATGGGTCCCTGATGGATATGGTCAAAAGAAGAAGATACATCACGGAGCCTGAAGTTAGATTTTACACAGTCCAAATGGCCGGCGCAATCAAATATATGCATGCCAAAGGAATAATCCACAGGGACCTTAAGATGGGAAACATATTTCTAGACAAGGATATGAACATTAAAGTTGGAGATTTTGGCCTTGCAGCTCTTCTCATGTCGGGTAAGGATATGGTTGCTTGTAGAAGAACTACTCTTTGCGGCACTCCAAATTATATTGCACCCGAAATACTGGAAAAGGGTAAAGGAGGGCATGACCATGCTGTTGATATCTGGAGTTTGGGAATTATAATGTATGTTGTGAATTCTCCGATTCGTGCCGCTTACTAACTTTGACTAGTTTCGCATTACTCACTGGAAAACCCCCTTTCCAATCCAATACCGCCGACGAAATCTACCGCAGGGCGAAAGAAAGGGATTATGACTGGCCTGAATCGGGAACGTCAGGAAATTTTATCTCAGAAGAGACTAAAGATCTTGTTTCCCAATTGTTGCAAAGCCCAGATCAGAGGCCTGATCCAGATGTTATTGTGCAACATCCTTTCTTTACGTGTGGGTGGATGCCATTGCCAGAAGAAATCACTCCTGCTCTTCGAGACCGCTCGCCTCAATCAGACAAATTTTTCTCCGTTGGTTCTCGTGCTGGGAGGTCCAATGCTTATCTTCGGAACGTAAAGAAATTGTGCATTCAGTGTGATGTTGGCCCATGGAACTCTCCTCAAAAGCGGCATACCAGTACTTACAGAGAGGTTGCAGCGGAAGAAAAGGCAGGCCTTACACCCGCAGTTCCGCTTCCCGAGGACATTGTGTATAGGCCTTTTGATGAGTGGTTGAGAGAGCAAGCAGATCAAGTCCTACACAATGGAGGAAATTCAAAGTCTGCAACAGATGTTCTGAACAAGGTTTTCGAGCCAGTTCCAGCATCCAGGTTGAATGACCAGCAATTCACAGCTACTATCAGGAGCACTAAGAGCTTCGCAGCGCAACAGAGAGCCAAGCACATGCCGGGTGCTGGTGACATACCTGCTCAAGCTCCTAAATTGCAGGTGGATATAGAACCCAAGAAAGTACGAACTGCAAGGGCCGTGACTGACAATCAAGTCTTTTCTTCTCGGGCGCCTAGCTTGGCCCAGAGCCAGAGATCTCAACCGCCGACATTCCGGGGGCCGAGTAAACTGGAAAATGTTGAGGAGCGACTTGCAGTCGACGTTGCTAAGCATCTTAACCAAGCAGCGTCAGACAGAAAATTGCAAGAGAAAGCACGTAGCATCTCCCCCGAGAGACCAGTTTCACTGTTTAATCCCGGGGAAAGGCTTGATACTATGCCTGGGACTCAACCTGACAACATTCTTGCTCGTCTTAGACGATTACAAGCTGAACTAGAGCGGGCGTTAAACAGCAGATCCATGGCAAGAGAAACTAGTCCTCCAGCCTGGAATCCTACAATTGTTGTCAAGTGGGTGGATTACACTAACAAGTTCGGCTTGGGGTATATACTTAGCAACGGAAGTGTCGGCTGTATATTCAAGGGAACGGCAGCAAACGGTCCAGGTTCCAGAGACTACCTACCTCCATCGGGTGTGGTGGTTCGTGATGCAGAATGGCATTTACAAAATCGAGGCAATGTTCAGTATAAAGATCGCCACCAGCTAATCCCAATATCCGGGCACAGTGTTGAGTTTTACGAAAATAGGGGCATAGAAGGGATTTGCCGAGGAAAGGTCAATCCACAGAATTATAAGATCTCGGTTTCAAGAGATGGAGAAGCTGGAAAGCTTTCCCGGGGAGTGGATGAATGGGATGATCGAAAACGAGAAAAGGTTGTGCTCTGGAAGAAGTTTGCAAACTACATGACAGCATTTGGTCGGGATCAGGAGTATTCTATAGACGAGGCGCAATTGAGAGCGTCGGCAGGGCAAAATGCGAGTGCAACAGATGCAGGTAATGTCATCACATTTTATCAGAGATTTGGTGATGTTGGTTGCTGGGCATTCTGTGATGGTCATTTCCAAGTAAGTCCGGGCTATTAGCTATTACTTTTCCTCGAAGGATTCTGCTAATTCTCTTAGTTTAATTTCCCGGATCATACCAAGATCGTCCTCTCTGCTGATGGCACATGGTGTGATTTCTATCATCTCCCGTTAGAAGCTGCAAGGGACTTGGCATTGAAAGGTACAATATCATCTAGTTCCCTTGATGAGCGGCAACAACTTTCATACCCATTGCAAACGCTGCTCAATTTCATGCCGAAAGCGGCTCGTTCAGCTCGATCTTCTACTCGCGCCTATCCCCAAATAGACCCCATGCTACAAGGAATACCACAAGCAAACGAATTTCGCCAGAAGATCGAGTTTATAAGGCTAATCATCAAGGAATGGGTATCAAATGGAGGCATGGGAAATAGTGATATGGAGCCGAAGGGCCGACTGAGGTGGTCTGGAAACAGAGAATTGGTCAATGTCAAGGCTCCATATAAACATGTCTGGGTGACTGTAGGGGCTAGAAGTGGTGATGACAGAAGAGTTGCATGGTTTGATCCCAAAAGACCAGAAGCGATTGTTCCTGATATTGTGTAAATACGTCATGACAGCATTGTTTGGCGTCTCTGGGTACGGTTTTATGATGCTCGGATACTGATTTCGAGAACTAAGGCGGTCAACTGTCCTCATGGAAGCTTTACGAGCGGAGTTTAGCGTTATTGTGGCGTTATAACGAATGTCTCATAGCATTATGACGGCGTAATGAGGGTTTTTTCCTTTTTTCTTTCTTTCTTCTTCTATGTTCATAACTTGTTGGCGTTTGGAGAGGCGTATATTCGAGATTTGATTTTTGCTACTTTTGATTGGCCTTGGGGCATGTATGTCACAAGGAGTCATTCTATGTTAGCATGATTAACATCCTGCGAGGCTTCAATTTACGATTTATACTTTAATTAAACTAGGCCAAATTACTGTACTGTTCGTAAATTACTCAAAATCACAGAATCTAGAAGGAAAGAAAAACAACGGTTCCATCTACTCTTTCGCGTTTTCGTCTTAATATTAACTATTATTGTTGGGCGGGCATTTTTAAGCTAACTGATCTTTGCTATGTTGCCCCCCCCTCCTTCTCCCATTTTTTTCCATTTCATGCCATGCCAGTTGAGGTGGGACATACAAGTCCCGCTTTCTTTTGCACACACACACACACACACATAATTAACAAACGCAATGCCCTATTCCATCTCCCAGCGGGTTATGATGATAAATGGAAAAATCCCTCCTTTCCCTTCCCTTCCTATCCCTCCCTAAGAAAAAAGAAAAAGCGCAAGGGAAGAAGAGAAGAAAGNAAAAAAMCATAATCATAATTTCCGGCTTTAATGCCCATGCCATGCATGCATCCAATGCAATTAACAAAAATAACAATTGAATTTCTTTTCGGGTAAAGTCTTTGCTTTCTTTTCTCCTTTTTGGCCCCTCACGAAA
>NCSJ02000648.1:0-11085 GCA_002812745.2 Scytalidium lignicola
TTTACTTCTTAAACTAATAACTTAAAAATGCTTAAACATTAATGTTNAAAAGAAGTTAATCTGGAAAGAGAATATAAAGTTGAGAAAATCATTAGTTATAGAATGTATTATAAGAAATTATAATATTTAATTAAATGAATAAGATATTTAAAGAATAAGAATAGATAAGAACTTACTTTTAATCTTATAAGTTATGAAAAGTTATTAAAAGTATATTATCAAGCTTATCTTAGAATAGATTTTCAAGTGATAGAATTGTAAGGTTAGAAAAGAAAAGGTTAATAATAAAGAAAGAAGCCTTGTCTAAGTTAGCAGAATACAACTTTTCAAACAGTTTCTCTTGCTTTTCTTTCTCTTTTATAACATTGAGTTTATTTAGAGTTTTCAGATTATGGCAA
Source organism: Scytalidium lignicola (assembly GCA_002812745.2). Lineage (NCBI taxonomy): Eukaryota > Fungi > Ascomycota > Leotiomycetes > Scytalidium > Scytalidium lignicola. The sequence continues at coordinate 399 of NCSJ02000648.1, forward strand.
AACATTTTTTAAGTATACTTTTTCAAGAAGGATTATTGTTTTTTCAAATAGGCTAAACAGGTTATTATCTTTAAAAGAACTTCGTTAGTCTTCTCTTCTTCTTTTATAAACTAGTCATACTTGTACTTGTATATAAAGAAGGAGGATGAGGTAGATCTCTTGTTGTTATAAGATTATTCATGATAAGAATATTTGTTATAACAATTGAAGTCAAGGTTTATCTTGTGAACAAAATTATTCTACTTGTAAAATGAACAAGGCATTACTTTAAAATTATATTCATTAATATAGTTATTTAAAGTTGTTTATTCTTGATATTTTTGTAATCTTGTCCTTTCTTTTATGTTACTCTTAGAATGTTGTTGTTTAAGTAGCATGTTAAAAAGGAAAAAAGGATTGTTGAACAAAGGGAATGTTTGAAGAAGACATTTTAATGTTAAGATAATACTAAGTACAAAAGAGGATAATATTATAGGTTTTATTGTAATATGTTAATTAGTGTAAGCTTAAGGCTTAGTATAGATATGTTGTACAAAGAGAACCTAACAATTAAATAGTTATATAATAAGGACTTAGGACTTAAGGGGTTTAAGATCCTTTAGCTTAAGACTTAAGGACTTAAGAGTTTAAAGGTTTAACTGTATTCTATTATTTATATAAGCATGATATAAGAACATAAGAGTAAACTTTTTATGTTTAACTTAAATATATTACTAGATCTTACTTTTGACTTAATTGTTAATGTTATATGTTTTCATTGTCCTTGAACATCTATTATACCCTTAATTATCTAATAACTTGAATAGTGTAGTTTTATAACATATTAATAAAAACTACTAAAGACAAGCTTAAAGGTATTAAGTTCTTTATGAAATTAGATTTATAGTCAACATTTAACCTTATTAGAATAAAAGAAAAGAATGAATNAAAAAGTTATTATCAAAATTAAATACAAGTTATTTAAGCTATTAATTATATTGTTTAGATTGACAAATGCATTTATTATAATATAAAGGATTGTGGACAAGGTTATTAAAGAATACTTAGAAAAGTTTATAATAGTATATTTAAATAATATCTTGATATTTTCGAAAATGTTAAAAGAATACAAAGTCTATATAAAAATTATTCTCAAAGTATTATAGAAAGTAAGCTTTTGATATAAGCTAAGAAAATGTAAATTCTATAAGATAAAAGTATAATTTTTAAGATATATTATAACATATAATAAGATTAAGACAATTAAGAAGAAAACTAAAGTTATCAAGGAATAAGTAATACTTAGAATAATCAAGGAATTATAAAGCTTTTTAAGCTTTATGAATTATTATTGAAAATTTGTAAAAAACTATTTAGGAATAATATTATTATTAATTAAATTAACTAAGAAGAATGTACTATATAAATAAAGGAAGGAATAACAAAAAGTATTTAATATAATTAAGAAAGCTTTTAAGAAGGATCAAAGTCTTAAAATCTTCAACTTNAAAAAAACTTGTTCAAATTAAAATAAATATATTAAATTACACTTTAAATGTAGTTCTAAGCTAATAAGATGAATAAAAAGGTTGAAAACCACTTACTTATTATTCAAGGAAGTTTAGTCTAGCTAAGTAAAACTATCCTATTTATAACAAAGAACTATTAATAATAGTGGACATGTTAAGAAAATAGAGGATATATACAATAAAAGTAAGAGAACAAATAAAGATATTAATAGATTATATAAATTTAAAGTACTTTATAACATTTAAGAAGTTAAACACAAGACAAGTTAAATAAGCAAAAACCTTATTAGAATATAATTTTAAGATTTAACATGTTAAAGGAATTAACAATAGACAAGTGAATACTCTTAGTCGAAAACTAAAGTATATAAACNAAAAAAGAATTAAACTTATAATAAGTAGTCTTAGTAGATAATAAAGAAGGAATTACTTATAATCAAGGATAGTTAATATTTATATTAACAATAGTTAATAAGGAATAAATTGACAAAATTCAAAATGAATTATTTAGAGAAAAACTAGAAGATATTGAATATAAGTTTAAAGAAGATTAATAAGAATAAATTAATAAGTTATAATATAAGGACAAGAAGTTGTATATCCTTAAGAAGTTGTTNAAAAGAATTCTTAAAAGAATAATATATATTATCATAGAATAAGCATTTTAAAGTCAAATGAACTTATTATAAAATCTAAAGAGATTATTACTTATACTGAATAAGATAAATGGTAAAGGAAGTTGTCAAGGAATATAATATTTATAAAAGGGCAAAGAATTTGAAATAGAAACCTTATAGAATGCTTTAACCTACTGAAATATTAATCTGATTATAGCAAATTATAATATAAGACTTTGTTATTAAACTATCAAAGTTAAAAGACTTAGTAACAAAGAAGGATTATAATAGTATTTTGGTGATAATGGACTTGTTTACAAAATACATAATCTTTGTACTATAAAACAAAACATAAGGTATAGAAGAAGTTATAAAAGTATTTCTTTAACATGTAATAACATTATTTAAAATGTTAAAAGGTATTATATCTGATTAAGACATATACTTTATCTTAAAGTTTTAAGAAACTTTGACTAAATATATAAACGTTGATAAGAAGATGTTAACAACATTTTATTTACAAATTAATAATCAGACAAAAAGATTAAATTAAACATTGAAAGTATATTTATAATGTTATGTAAATTATAAGCAAGATAATTAGCATAAGCTATTACTATTAACATAATTAACTTATAATAATTCAAAGTATAAAGTAATAGAATTCATATTATTTTATGTAAATCATAAAAGAGAACCTGATAGGTTTTGAATAAGCGTTAAATTATGATTATCATTTGATTTAGCTGATAAGTTAGTAAAGAAGTTGTATAAAACATATACTGAATTAATAGATATAATATAATTTGCAAAAAAAAAGGATAAAAGCATGTTATAACAAGAAATGTAATATAAAACCTATGTATAAAAAGGAGGATAAAGTTTATTTTCAACGNAAAAAATCTATGAACAAAAAGACTAAGTAATACATTTGATTTTATGAAGTTAAGGCTATTTAAGGTTAAGGAAGTTTATAGACTAGTAATAATCAAATTAAAACTATTAAAAGTTATGAGAATACATCTTGTATTTTATATAATATTACTGAAGTTAATACTTAAGAATATATTATTAACATTAAGTATAAAGGTTAAATTATAACTTGATAAGGAATAAGTAATTAAGAAAATCTTAGATTATAAATATTAGTATAAGAAGATTTAATATTTAATTAAATAAGAAGGATTTCTAGAATCAGACAATTTATAAGAACTTATTAAATATTTGAAGAATATTAAAGAGATAATAAAGAATTATTACTAAACTTTAATTAAAAAGAATCTTTAAGAAGAGGAATTAATTAAGTTAATAAGATAGATAAAGGATTGATAACATTAATACTTAGTATAAAGGGGTTAATTAAGGAATGTTATTCACTTTTATTAAGAGGATGTAATAAGTTCTTAGTAAAAACTAAGAAATTTAACTTTTCCTTTTCTAACCTTTCCTTTTCCTTAATTTCTTCTAATTCTTTTATAATAAAAGTACTTTTAAAAATCATAAGTTAAGTATTGTTTTTTATACAATGATAAAGTTTCCAGAGCCTTAAGACTTTAATAAGGGTTTTCTCTTCCTCTTGTTCTAAATGTTACTCTTCCTTGAGATAATGATCTATTTCCTTAAGGGATAGCCTAGGAAATTCATAATAATTATTATAACAAGTATATTCAAAGTACTTTAAAGAATTAGAAGAGTAACAACAGGCTTTTTTATTCTTTTTATAATAGTAATAAGAGGAGGACATTTTAAAACCTATTGCTTTTATCTTTTCAGCTTTATGAAGGCAAGTTTAGTATTTGTATAACATGATGGATAAAAANGTATAATTGAAGAACAATGAAGATTGTTCAATGTTATTAGTTAAGTATCAGGATAATGTTAGGATAAAAAGGGGATAGTATTATAGTTCTTACTGTTATAACCTGATAAGCACTGAGGGACAGCTTATGGAATGTCCATGGCCAGCAGAGTGCTCAGTCACGTGACTAGCCTTGGTATATAAAGGCAGATACGGATGTATGGCTATACAGGTCTATACTAGTCTATACAGCTGAGTTCTTATTTGTCTATATAAGAACATGTTCCTTAAGCTTTAGTTAGGAACCTTGTATTTAACCTAAGTTACAACTTTACTATATATACTTGTTTACTATAACTACAGATGCCTTACTTCCACATGAATCCTACGAGAGTGACCAGACCTACCCTACATGACCATGCCGTAGGACGTCTCGTAACATTAATACTTATAGTAAAGGTAAATAGACTGGCCGGACCGTTGCATTGGACTGTGGTCTCGACTAGACCATGAGGTTTTTACAGACTGTTTCAGACCGTGGTCTAAGCAATTTAAATTGTGAGGACTGTTTTCAGACCATAGACCATACAGTCCAGACCGTGAGGATTACAGTCTGAAGTCAAAAATTTGAGACTGGACTGTACAGTCCAGTGTTGGCAAAAATATTCAAACTATTCAAATAATTATTTGAATAGTTTAATTTGAGTTGAATTTGAGTTGAATAGTGGATTTTGGTATTTGATTTGAATATTTGAATAAATATTCAAATAATTATTTGAATAGTTTGAATATTTTTCTAAAAAATAATATTTTATACGCGTTTTTTACGTGTTTTTTACGTGTTTTTACGTGKTTTTTACGNTGTTTTAATATATTTATATATATATATTACTTGTTTTTACTTGTTTTTCATAGAGTTTTAAATAAAATTATAATATATAAATACTTTAAAAATTAATTAAACTAATAAAATAACTAATAAAATAACTAATAAAATAACTAATAAACTAAATAACAAATTCTAACATTTCTTTTTCTAATTCATTTTCTTGTAAATCTTCTTGATTAATATCATCAATATATATTCCCCAACTTTTTAAACACATAATTAAATTAAAAGTAGACTTATTAAGTCTATTCCTTAATTTAGTTATATTTAAAGCTCCTTGTGAAAAATAACGTTCACTAGAAGCTGAAGTAGCTGGAATTTGTAAATATTTTCGAGCTAATATAGTTAAAACTGGATATTTTAACTTATTTAACNTTCTAAAAATCTAATGGATTAACCTAAAATAATTAGTTATAATTTAAATTAAATAAGTTAATAAATACTTACTTGTTTATTTGATCNTTTTTTCATCAAAATATAAAGTTAATTCATCTAAATTTTCTAAATTATCCTCAGTTATATAAATATCATTATTATCATCAGAATCATATAAATCTGAATTATTAATATTTGTTAAAAGTGGTAAAGTATTATAAAAATCTCCTTTTTCCCTAAAAATAATTAATAATTAATAATAAACAATATATAATAATACTTACAATTGATATTCAGTATATAATAAATTATATATATCACTAGCTTGACCAGTAGTTAAACCAATATTTATTAATCCTTCTCTTTTTATCCTAGGATCTAAAATTAAAGCAATATATAATGCTTTATTTTTAGATATAATTGAGCCAATATTAGGATAATATTTTCATAATTTAGCAATACCTTTATTTATTACTTCAATAAAAGTAAGATTATTCTATTTAAATATTAATATTTATTTTAAAAAAATTAATAATAACTTACTTTATGCTTTGATTTTTCATTTTCAAGTTTATAATAAATCTGATATATAAAAGGTATAACATAATAAATTGTAGGATATAAATCTCCTTGTAATTTATTAGTAGCCTTAATAAATATATGCAAAATTGATAAACAATTTTGAATATATTTAATTTCTTCATTAGTTAATAATAATAATTTAGATTTAAAAGCTTTATTATCAGATATAGATATAACTGATTTAATAGGCTTATAAATAGCTAAAAAATTATTTAACATATTATATGTTGAAGACCATCTAGTTTTATTATCTATTAAATGTTACGGGTTTTACCTAACAAGCTGATTGGTGTAGGCCTGAGGCTCGGTACACGGAAGGTGTGCATAGAGAACCTAACAATCAGGGGTCACGTGATGGAGTCTTGGGATCCCTGGTGGACTCCAGTGGACTCCAAGGACTCCAAGGGATCCAACTGTATTTCATTATCTATATAAGCACGCTGTAGGAACATGAGAGTAGATTCCTCGTGTTCAACCTAAATACATTACTGTATCCTACCTTCGACCTAGTAACTTGCTTGTGTGTCACACGTTTCCGTTGTCCCTGAACATCTACCTTACCCTTGGCTATCCAGTGACCTGGATGGCGTAGTTTTGTAACAGTAGACCAAATTATAGTACTGAATATTATAACCAAAAACATAATAACAATATAATTTAGAATTAAGAATATAACTTCAATAAGTTCTATACTAGTAAATACATCAATTAAGCAAATTAAATTCTATATAATTAAATTGACTATTCTCTTTTTGTTATACTTAACAGATATAAACTAATTAAACATGTATTTTAATAACTTTACAAACTTACTTATTATCTTATAAAGAAGCATTCTAGTTATACAACAATTTAACTACAGCTTTCTACTTTAGAATATATCTTTATATACTCTTGTTTTTAATTTATTAAAGGAAAACCCTTATTTCTTGATCAACGTAGAATTACAATGTTTATACCAACATTTTAACTACTTGTTAATAACTAAATTACAATGTATATTAGATTGTACAAGTTATAATATTAACAAAGATGTGTTAAAATATTTTACTAAGTTCTGTACTTATTGCTAATACTATGAAAAGTCACCAAAAAGATTCAAATTCAACTTATAAAACAACATTAACTTTAACTACTTCATTATCATCAATATCTTCTATATTAACCGTAAACTAATATTCTATATTATCAACAAAAGAATATATTACCAAGTTAATAAATAACTCTAAAATATCAGTGTAAAGCATACTTAGAATACTTTACAAGTATATTAGATTAACATTTACTTAAAACTTCTAGACCAGATTATAATTAATGTTAAAAAGAACTTTGTTAGTAAAAAATTCTAGTAAAATACTACAATTATAAGAACAACCTTAAAAGCTATTCTAGTAGAAGCTTATAACTTAATCAATTATATTAAACAATACTATACACTTATATAATATGCTTACCAGATAATTATAATTGAAATTTATAATCTTAACAAAGATATAACTTTACAAATAATGTTTAAAGCTGTTAATGATTTWATAAGACTTAATAGACTTATCCTTATACTACTAGTTTACAGTACTTACTTATGTATATCAAAACTTGATACTCTAATTTTAATTGTTAACTAGAGAGTAATAGTAATCAAGAAGGCTATAAAGGAAATTAGTAAAATCAAGGTAAAACAATAAGTATAAGATATAATCAACATGTATAACAACCTTGACATAAGTACTGTTTATAACTTATTATTGAATTTAGACATTCTCATATGAAAAGTAAGAAATACAAGTTAAAATAAAAGTTAAGAAAGGTTATATAAACTTGTAAGTATAAACAAAGAAATGTGTATATTAACATTATTATATAAGAACATACTATTCAGGTTAACAATTGTAAAATTATACCTTATACTTATAAAAGGAATTGATAAAATCAAGTTATTAAAGTTAGAACTAAGAATTATAATTATTAAAGAGTATTAAAAAAAAGCTTAATAAGTTAACTATAATTATTATTCTATTATTAGTACTACTTATAAAGTGAAGATGTAAAAGACCTTATAAATATTTTAAAATTATTACTTTCTTGTAAGACAAAGAATTAGAACCTTAATTTACAGCCTTATATTAAATTGAAATATCAAGATTACTTAAAAAGAGTGTTTTTAAAATTATAAACCCTTAAGATGTGCTTAACAATATATATATATTCAATATTAAGTTTGTAAACAAAATTAAAAACAAGAGAACTGAAAAAGCTTTTAAAAANGTTATGCTTTATAGTATAAGTTTATAAAGACAATAAGAAGAAGTTTATTTTAACTTAATCACTTATTATTTAACATGTTAACTAGTGTATTATTCTTTATATTATTATTATAAAGTATAAAGATATAAACTTATACTTATAAAACATTTTATAAGTGTACATACAATCTATTATCTTGTTGAATTAATATTTCTATGTATAATCACTTTTAAAGTTTATAAAGCAACTTAGTCTTTGTAAAAGCTTAATCTTATAAGTTATAAAGCTTATTTACAAATTTTTAAAGTTAAAAACCATTAGTTCTAGACTTATTACTCTTATTATATTAAGGTGTTTGTTATAAAACTGTTAATATATAACCTTTGCTTGTTGTACAATACTAAACCTTTTAATGTTATAAGGCTTTAAACTAATAATACCTTGTTTGTCAAAGATGTTCAATTTGCTGGACTTGAGTAAGAATAACTGAAAAAGGCTAATTTTCTAACAAAGGAATGTAAAACATTAACTATTAACAAGGGAATTAAGTTTAATAAGAGTATTATACAACTGAATAATATTAGAATTTCATTTACTCAAGAATGTTAATATGTTAATCTATAGCTTGTAATCAGGAAATCAGTTATTATAACAAGCTTATAAGGAATTGTATGTTAAAACCTTATTACTAAGGAATAATATATTATACAATATACTTAARGAGTATATATAACTTTAGTTTGTTAACTAGAAGTGTTATACAACTTATTAATARTTAYTTAAGCTATTAATCCTAACTAAGAAGAYATAAAATCRYTGAATAAATACTTATAATARTARATYCAGAATRTTRYTAAGRGAATAYAATTTGTYAAGCTTAATAAGRAGACATTATAATTATTAGTCTTTACAAACACCTTATTTGTAAACAACAAAGACTTATTATTATAAATTGGCTATATTATAATACTTGTAGATTATAAAGGAAACATGAATATATTATACTAAATGTTGATCAAGTGCAAAAGGGTTATACATAACATTTTAGCCTTAAAATTGTACAGAATAACTTATGGATTTGATATGAGGGTTGTAATCAAGTTAACTATTGAAGGAATCCTCAAAATCAACCTTTTACTAGTTATATATACAAATTCAAGGTTATTATATAATTGCCTTGTTAAGTTGGGAATTACACAGGAAAAGTAGCTTATGATTGACATAATATACCTCTGTTAAGTATATAAACAACACCAGATCGTTAAGGTATAATAAATTAAAGGAATTATAAATCCAGTTGATTTTATGACCAAAGGAAAGTTATTTAACATTCTAAAACAATTGTTAGATACAAATAAAGTATAATTAAAAGTAGTAAAATAAGTAGAACATAACAGTGTAAGTAGTAGAATGGAGAATTGTACAGAGGAAGGATTTGGAGCTATTCTCAATTAGGCAATTAGTATGTGATTAAGAAAACTCTACAGATCTGAGTGTTTTAAGAGCTATAGTATACAGTCATTTTTAAAGTAATTCTAATGTTAGTAGAATAGTAGTTATATACATATGATATTCATATGCCCTTATAAGCTAGTCCTGATTAAGTAATGAGAACAAGTAAAGCTCTTATAACTTTGCCCTCTTACCCTTAATCATACAACAACTATAGAATAATACAACGAGTATATTATGTATAATTGTATACTGTACTTTGTGTTATAAGTGAACCAACAGAACCTTAACTTCTTTAAATTAACTAATAAGTCAAGGTTAAACTAGCTTATTTAATAAAAAATCAATTTGTTTATTAAGCTTTATTTAACTTAATTATAATAATAAAAATTTAATTTTGTTATTTATTGAATATATACATAAATACCTTCTTTTATATTAGAAAAGTAACAAAATCAAATTAATACTTATAATTTTATTAAATTAAGATATCCTTCTTATTTTATTTAATTAACTTAACAATAATTAACTTAAATTATATAGTTTTTTATATAGAATTGTTATAATTGTTTGAATGTATATATTAAAATAGAAAAAGGAGTATAAAAATTGTTTTGATTTATTAATCTTTATGTTAATTCTTATAGATTTAAAAGTTTAATAACTTTTATTATATATAGTAAAGTTAATTAGATCTTTGTATTTTAGATTATTTAATAACTTGAATAATGAAAATAGTTATTTGTATTTTTAACAACTTTAAGATTACTTTTCNTTTTTTACTTTGTTAATTCTAATATAAAGTAAAGTTTTAAAATTAACTTTTATATCTTTATAAAAAGTATAATACTAATGAATTTACTTCTTTAAATTGTTAAAACTCTTTTTGATTAAGTTGAAAAATAAGTAATATAATGGTAAAAACTTGAGCAAAATACTTTTAACATTATAAAGTGATTAAAGATATACTCTTCTATAGATTATACAATTATTTATTATTAAAACTAACCTTTTATATAATTAAAGATTATATAATAATAATCTATTATTCTTAATCTATTACTTAAATATATTAATTGTTATACTTCCTTTAATGATAATTATTATAATATAATTTTTTATTATATATATTAATAAGAAGCAAGTCATTTGATGATCAAGGTTGTGAACTAGAATAATTAAACTTTAGTATTATATTAATATTAAAGCTTAATTCAATATT
>NCSJ02000649.1:0-10926 GCA_002812745.2 Scytalidium lignicola
GGGGGGGGGGCTTTGTACATTGTACTGTACAAGCCAAACACCCCCTAACTGCAGGAGATGCGGACTGTGGGGGAGAGAGAAGAGGGGAGTGAGATTGTTTGGGAGTTGGGAGGTACAGGTATTTGTGAAGGGGGGATCTGAGACATTTTTCCCGCGGTAATGGGTTAGGGGTCTTTCGTCCTGGCTACCTATCACATCTTGGCCTCCTACTTGGGGTTGCTGCATCATGACGGCTTAGCCAAGCAATTGATGGGAAAGGGCTCAGCAAAAAAAAATTTGTTCTCGCAAAGAGCAGTCCTGAGGTACTGTACTATACTGTAGGTGTCACGAGTAGAAATACATAAGAGATAAAGGCAATGGGCTAGCGCAAAATGAAGGTATCTAAAAGAGAGAGAGAGAAAAAAAACCGAAAAGTCTTTATATTTGCATGGTACACCTGGATCGCCGGAGAAATTCACGCAGATAGGATACAGAGTAGACGCACGCACGCAGATGTATTCGCCAATCCCACAGAAGAAATCAGAGAAAGTAATAGAACCCTTCGTTTTTCCACCCGAGGAAATTCCCAAGTTTGAGGATCCTTCGTCGAATGCAAGAATAGAATGTAGGGTAAGAGATAGATGCAGACAGCAGGACTATTATTCGGCACATTGGTATCCTTTTGGATTTGGCGACGAGGGCGGACTATATCGCTCGCTCTTGACGCGCCATGCCTCTCCTTCCCGGCTCCTGCAATCTATCTAGGACCACTCCTTGCAATATCTGTCCATGCTGGACAAGAAAGCCCAAGCAGTAGGAATGGTATTCTAGATGCGTAGAGTGAACGAGAAAAATGTCCGCTAAAGTAACAAACACTTGCTGTGTTTGGACTTCTTTGCTGGCGGAGGCTCGAGTGCAGCAACAATCGCCTGCATAACTGTTAGCAATTACCTCTATTATCCTAAAGACATAATCCCAAGTATATATTAAGCAAGAGCTTGGACAGACATACCTCATCAAATACGTCCTTCAACTTATACTGTGTCAACGCGCTACACTCCACATATTTCACCGCACCCAACTCCTTCGCCATCTTCTCGCCGTCCTCCTTCCTCACCGGACTCATCTTCTGCTTCGCGAGTTTGTCCCGAACGCTTGGGTCATCTCTTAAATCGGTTTGGGTACCAACGATGAGGCAGGGTACACCAGGGCAATGGTGATGGACCTCCGGGAACCATTTCTCGCGCACGTTTTCAAATGAGGCCGGCGAGGTAACAGAGAAGCACACGAGGAAGACATCGGTCTGCGGGTACGAAAGAGGACGTAGACGATCGTAATCTTCTTGACCAGCCGTATCGAAAAGGCCGAGGGTGTAAGGCTCATCGCCAATCCTAAATGACGAGGAATGTTAGAAGTGGCGGAGATTAAACGCATCACCAAGTAAAAGGTAAATGAATTCGCGAAACACCATGCACTCCAAGTGTTCGTGTGTATGTATAACATCTAGTGGAATAATAATAATAAATGTATGGACACACTCACATTACCGTGACGGCATAATTATCAAAGACGGTGGGAACATATTCGGACGGGAACTTGTTCGTTGTGTAACTGATGAGAAGACAAGTCTTGCCGACAGCACCATCACCGACGACCACACATCTGTACACCAGATAAGAGTCAGCGGAAGATCGACTTCAAATTTAAATTTTTTTCGCCTGCACTCAAAACACCTCTATCGATCATGTCTCAACAAGCTCACGCAGGCAGGATAGAAGAGACGACAGCAGGGCACGGGGGCAAGAGAGACGAACTTTATCGTGGCGACAACCATGACTTCGACGATCTAGGTCTCTTCCCAGAAGAAAATGACCAGCCTGAAGCTCCTGAGCTTCTTCTGATGTCGCCGCAACGCTTCTCCAACACTAGGCTTCCTTTTTAACCCTTGGCCCCTTTCCCTTATACAGCAGCTGCCTTGGCTGGACTGGGGGTCGTGGGGGGATTCCGTCAACTGTCGGTGAGTGCTGGTGGGAGGAAGGAAATGTCGAGCGGGAAGAAATTGTCGCGATGTCGATTTGCTTTGGACCGCGGTGCGTAGAGCAGGATCAAACAGGATGGATGGATTGGGAGGTGTGGTAGCAGTGAGCAGTGAAGGGTGAGGTAGTTGTGAGGTGCGGTCGATTAACCGCAGATGGGATGGGCTTTTGGTTGCAGGGTGCACAATCGCCGTACTTATCGTTGGCTCGAGCGAGGTTGCACCGACCGATTGGGGAAACAAAGGTAATTAATGCGCCGAGTCTGTTCGCCCTAGACAACTCACCACTTTTTAATTTTTTTTTATGACTGCGCCCGCAATGGGAAAGAATTGGCGCAGGAAACCGCCTCGAGATTAATTCAACGCGGCGTGGAATGGCCATGCAGTGATGCGTCACCAGGATTGAAAGGGGCTGTTGCTGTTGCTATTGCTGCTGTTGCTGCTGCGGCTGTTCTGCTGAGCTGTCGAATTGTTGCTGGGCGAGCTATGGATCGTGAGACACACGCCGTGATTAAAGTGTCACCCGTTATCAATCCATCGTCGAGTTACCAGCTTTCTGGGGTATACCGTACCTGCAGCAGAAGCCCTGAAACAAGCCTCGTCCAACTCCGTTTCACGGGGATGCTGACCACTCGAGGGTGCAGGACTGTATAATTGACTTGCACACACAGACAGGATAGGGATATCTTGTCATTTATTTAGTGCTTGCATACATGCAGCGAACATGAAGAAGTACTGTAGTACTGTACTGTACACGTACCGATACGTGTAGTAATTACTACAGTAGACCTTGGGAGGATTTCAAGAGATATCAGGCACGATTATCTTTTGATTTGAGAAGTGCGAAATAATTACAGCATCCAAAGGGACTGGGGATCTCATCGATTCTGGACTATCTTCCCCAATTCGGTCCTGTAAAATCAGCAAGAGAATTATATCACTGTCACAGTCCCGCGATCCAATCGATTCCTCAGGCGTCGGCGCCTACAGCTATATGCACACACTCGTTTGAAGCGGAACGGCGTGCTCACCACCACTTAAGCAGCTCTCCTCAGGCCACAGAAAGCTAGCAACCCAACGCAATCTTCCACACATGCACACAGTAAACAGATAGAACAAAATAGTCAGTGACCAAAATGGGCAATCTCTCCGACGAGATCGATTCTCTTTTCAAGCACTACCTGCACCTCCTCGACACCTATACTGCCTTGAAATCGGAGCTCAGCAAAGCCCAGTCCTCTGTACGTTTGAGATACTCGTGCACTGTTCACGAGGAGGGCTCAGGGCAAGCTTGCTAACCCTTACAATCATAGATATATCAACACATCGCCCGCGCAAACTTCTCTGCCGATCGAGGCCATCGCTATGGGCAGGATTCCTACGATGAACGAATACAAGCTTTGCGAGTCTGCAACATCTCGATGGACGAGAGCGACGCTTCATTAAATGCACCAATATTCAATACAATCCTAAAGGATACAGAGGACCAGGCGAAAACTGAAGATGTGCAGAAAGACGGAGCTGGAGACACAGACAAAGATATAAATATCGAAACTCCAGCCGCCTCAATTCAATACGAACAATCCAGATCCACTTCAGCACAACCCAAGCGCAAAGACCCACTGCATATGTTTGGCATCCTCACACCACAGCCTCTTCGAATGGCACAATCGCAATCTATAGGGATAGTAGAGAATATCATACCAAGGATCGTGACCATAGATACAGAGATGAAGGAGGTAGAGATTAAAATAAGGAGAGCAAGAAAGAAGAGAGCAAAGGCCAAGGCCGTAGAGGAGAAAGAGATGATGAAAATGGAGAGTAAGGGGGAAACAGAGGTCGCTTCATAGGACCCTACAGTGCTTACTCGTATGATAATGAAGAATATCACATTAGCCGTGGGTCGTAGTTAGTCTCACACTTATGATCACGGTCCAGATTCCTTCCAGCCCACATGCCACTTAATTACGAATGAGTTCAACTTTGAAGTTCTACTACATGCACATATCTAACCTCCTTTTTAAACAGTTTTTCTGAGAAATGCCCCTCAATCTGAATCTGCAAAGCTGAGAGATCGCCAAGTAAAGATTCTATCCCCTCTTGCAATACACTAGATTTCAGTATCCCGTTACAGCTCTGACAACATTGGCTTATTAGCATGAGGGCTTTCACTCTCGCTCTTTTTACAAAACTTTTAAAAGTTATTGTTGTAATTAATCTAAGCTACGCCGCGCCGCGTAATTCGTACAGTAGATCGATTGATGGGCAATTAATTTTCCATGTCAGGACCGCCCCTGACAAAAGCCTCAAACAACTTTCATTCTTCTAGTCTCCTTCTACTAATTAACCTCATTTGGTAGGTAGCCCATGAAGANCTATCCCTCCCTCTGTTTCTGCTAAATCATATTTATATTCATCAAGACGGCTCCATTAAAATAATTGAACAGTTTCATGTTGTTCACTACCCACTCTCTCCTATTTTTTTATTATTATCCTGCCATTCAATCCAAAACGTATTCAATGTTGAAACCCTGTGATTATAATCTTTTGTGNTTTTTTATTTTTATCATTCCCTACTCTCCAATATTCGATTTAAGAATAAACTACAGTCGGGACTAGCCGATATGCTAATATTTAGTATGTTGATCCTTTAATTCTTAAGAAACTTAAAACTTCTAATTATGAAGACCGTTTTATTACCCAGGTTCGTTTAAATGCAATACGACAGCAGTGTCGATAGCATCTTCATTCCTTCTAATTAACCCCTTTGCACTTGGTGCGTGAATATATTCCTTTTCTCACCGTCTGTTGAATACATAATGTCATGTTTCGCTCAAACTTCAGTGTGAAATGTCCACTACTACCCTGTAGGGTAGGTGAGTCACGTGGGAAGTCAAAATTCCTTACAATGACGACTGCTCCTTTAGTCAACAAATGCCTCAAAAGAATAGCACATTACATTTCTTAGACCATCACCTAATTCATTGATCTCTTCATAAATATAGATTAAAGTTCAATGATCTCTTAGAGAGTTGCATATAATTAGTGTTTTATTGTATTGGCTTCAGATAGTGGTACTTCGTTACTTCAACAAGTCCTCTCTCATTCTCGGTCATACCTTGATGGATAGGGTCAGCTAACCAACAAGTGCACCAATCAGAACGAGGAAATTCCTATTCAGACCAGCTAGCCTACGACTGGGCAAAGGCATATAAAGCTCGCCCAAAGCCATCCTTTGCAAATCAGCTCTCTCTTGAAAAGTATTCTTGCTTCCTCAGTTTACACATCTTCAAGCGACAACAACTACGACAGCGACAGCGATAGCAGTTACAACAGCTACAGCAACTATAACGACAACATCCTTTAAAGAAAATGGAATTCTTAACTTCCTTCGTAGACTATTTCCCTCTCAATGCCTCCGAGTCACAACTCAGACCAACCACTGAGTTTCTTAATATCAAACAACTATCGATACCACCAAACTATCCCGCGTTTATGTCAAGATTATATTATAACTTAAGACACTTTAAACTTAATTATGCAATTACCGTTGCTGCTCTTGGTATTTGGAGCTTGCTCCGTAACCGTAACCTTCTTCTTGCTGTAATTTCGGCTTCAATTGGCATCTTAGGGATTCAGCAACCAAACAAACACCTTCCTCGAATCGCCGGGTTCTCCGCCACCTACCACCATATCTGTACTGCTTTCCTAGCCCTTTCAGTCCCTCTCATACTCAATAGTAAGGTTATGCCTTCACTTATCTGGCTCATTGGCGCAAGTAGTCTCAGTATCCTTGGCCATTCCACCCTGATGGAAAAACCATATTATGCACACACGGCTTTATTCAGAAACAATACTGCAATGCTCATGACCAAGGCGCCCTCGCCCTCGCCCTCGCCCAATTACTACATCGAAAATCGGCCTTCACCATATCAACTTGCGGCACAAAATTTAGTACGACAGAAAAGAGAAAGCCGGACAAGGGTTGAGAATAACTACCATTGGGGACCATATCCAATTCGAGAGGATATCGCCGTTGCACCCGCCAACTTCCTTGCACAGACTGAAATAATAAAAAAGAAGGAAAATTGTCGTTCGAAATTCTTAAGCAGAGGAACTTTGAGGAGGATATTTTAGAGAGACGGAAGGAATTGGGAACTAATTAGGGATGGATTGGATTAGATTTTGAGGGAGAAATGGCGTTTCCTGGACTTCTTTTTTTGGAGCATGGTCGGGATTGGGATTGTTATATTGGCGTCAGAGCAGACAGGATTTGATACCCATCATAAAATTACTCAAGTGTAAACTTCGTTATTCATGAAAATCAGAATTAATAATTTTGACCCATCACAAGCTTCTACTTGTCCAGTAATTATAGAGTATTTTATAGTAATTTTTATTCAGAGGCCGAACTGTGTAGAATTCGGGTATACATTGAGTAATTATCTCTCCTTTTCCCTTCCCAATTATCACACCAATAAGGTCAAACGAAGAAGAAAAAAGATATCACCAGGATTCGTTAGGTAAAATACTAGATTTGCCTTGGTGGCATGAGCCATATTCTTTTAGCTAACATTTATATATTACGACCGAGTGAATTGACCCTCCCTCTTAAAAGTCCTGGCGCAAACGACAAAATAATAGCACTTGGCACATGATTTTAAGCCCTCCCGTCCTAAGAGTAGAATTCGGTTGTTTATTTGTCTCTAAATTTCATAATATCTGGATATTTACTATCCGGATGGCTGATCCTAAATGCGAAAGCTAAATAAGTCATCATACAAGAAACCCATTTTCAAAAACGCCAATATGAGTTGAGTCTGCAAAAACTCTCCTATTCGTATATTTTCGTTTCGATTTTAAATCCTCCTTCAACAAGACGATCTATAAAGCTTTCTCCTAGTGTGGCAGGTGTGTAAACGCCACCAGTAAGCTCCTTGTGTTCATCCCTCAAAATGCTAATGGCAGCAGTGGACATAAAAACACCGGTAACTATTCGAGATCAGTGATTCATGTCTTTATAAAAGCAGCTTAGGGAAGTCGGAGTACACACGTAGGTACATAGATCCACTGTACGTAGCCCTCCCAAAAGCCTTCGAAGAAGTCGGCTGGTCCACATCTGGAATTCCGACGGCACGAAAGTCAAGTCCGTCATTCTTTGACTGTTCGAGAGTCGGCCCTTCGCCGGGCTTATATAGATACCTTCTTGCGAATTTTCTAACAAACGGAATGACGGCGAAAAGCTTGAGAAAGAGGAAGCTAAAGTGAAAAAGTAATGCCGTGAGATAGTTACGTGCCTTGGCATACTCGCTGAACTTGAATCTGGGACCATAGTTGCTTGCACCGCCCAGGAGACCCCAAGTACGATAAACAATGGGTACATCAGGTCCACTGCATATAGAGTCGGTGAGAGTACCAAGATCTGAGACTATGTGGACTCCTAGAAACTTGGTTGTCCAGGGTGTTGAAACCTGCTCCTTGGGCCCTGGAATTGGACAGAGGGAGAAAGGCTTAAAGGCTTCAGCTACCTCTTTCAAGCTCATGGCGTCCAGTATCCCCAGAGCCGTAGCGATAGTTCCGCCAGAAGCACCACTTCTATATTACCAAGTCAGTGTTTAGTCTTCATGATAGGATAAACTTCAAAATAGGAAATGTCGGCATACTTAAAGTCGGCAGAAACAATTACTTCCTTTGTAGGCGCTGAGAACCTCTCACGGACCTTTTTCACAGTCGACCAGGTTAGGAGATCAGCTGCGGACGATTCCAGGCCTAGTTGAGGAATCATTATGGCACCAGTCTTCTTAGCTACACTTTCATATTTCTTGATCATCTTGGTTACATAAGGCACTTCTGCAGTGCAATCGATATAGTGAGTGCCATTCTCAGCGCATGCTTTGAAGGCATGCTCGCCGTACACCGTATAAGGGCCAACTGTGGCAATGAGAACTATTGTCTTCTTTGCGAGAGCATCCAATTCTTTATCATTTAGATTACAGACCTCAATTTCTATGATAAAGTTAGAGAATTATAAGACCTTAAGCCGAGAATCAAGGGAGCGAGGTAATGACACGTGACTATGCATACCGGGCTCAATTCGGTCGGGATTTAGAGATTTGCATGCAGCTGCAATTTCCTTTAATTTGGAGGCGGACCTCCCAGCCAAAGCCCATCGCAGGTCTGTTGGCAGATGAGCAACGATATGCTGTGCCGTGAGCTTCCCCGTATATCCAGTCGCACCGAAAAGGACTAGTTCGTATTGACGGTTTGATGACATCGTTGCAATTTTTTGTCAAATTTACGTACAACAATGGTATTGTGAAATCCCAGCACGATCGTAATGCCGCGATCAAAACGAAAAGGAGAAGAGAAAAATGTAAAACGAAAGTAAAGGGGGAGGCCAATTTCTATTCATAGCTACTAGAAGAAGCTGGCACGACAGACTGATTCCAAAATGGACCCCTGACCAATGCTTTTGCACGCTTTGCTCCTTGCTCTTTCTGTTACATTGTTACATAATTTAGTGGCATATCACGTGATGTTTGTGACCAGTCTGGCAAGCGGAGCCCGCCAGTCCAAGCAAGCATTTGCGGGCCTGAGATCTTTGGCCTGACAGCCCTAACACTAAGCGAACACCACAAACGCGGTGCTATCGAAATTTCAGAGTGAACCTCAAGAATCTCCCATTCTCCTCAACCACCATCCGTCACATCACCAACCGCAAAGATGACCAAGAGAACTAAGAAGGTCGGTGTTACCGGCAAGTACGGTACAAGGTATGCGATCAATTTCCCGGATCTTATTTACTTCTCGGAGGATATGGATTTGCAAGGGCTGGGAGATAATGAAATTTGGCTTTCGGGGTTTTCAGGATGGAAGCAAGCCCGCTTGAATTAGCTGAAGACTGTGGAATGATGGGATTGGGAATTGTGAATTATTAGAGGGACACATTGCTGATCGGTGACTTTTGATCCAAACAGATATGGTGCCTCTCTCCGAAAGCAGGTCAAGAAGATGGAAATCACACAGCACGCCAAGTACGTCTGCACATTCTGCGGAAAGACGACCGTGAGGAGACATTCAGTCGGAATCTGGGACTGCAAGTCCTGCAAGAAGACCGTTGCTGGAGGAGCTTATACCGTATCGTATGTTTCATCCCAAACCAGACGAGGCGCATCTATCCTGGATTATTTCGAAGAGGGTAGAGGCTCTATGGATTTCGCATACTAACTGCATTGCCCGTGACCAGGACACCAGCTGCTGCTGCTATGCGATCAACACTCCGACGATTGAGGGAGATTGCGGAGGTTTAGATGAATTGTTGGGATGGCATGGCATGGCATGGGTTTACCTTGTGGATTTCATTTGCTGGAGCATGGGACCGGTCTACTCTGATACGGGATACGAAAGCTTCGACGTCGCTATTCGAAGAGGACTCAATAGAGCACTTTTCTTCAAAAGAAACCAAATTATCCAAATTATGCGCACCGTTCCACCTTTTTTGTCCATCCGTGCTACTTTATGAAGACGCTCCTACTGATGTCAGGGGGCGAGCTAATGAACCAGCGCCGAAATGAGTTTTGGAGTTTGTTAACATGTCTAGGCAGCCATTTCTTGTCATTTATTAACCCATATTTATTCCAATGCCGAGTCACGGTCATTAACGGTAGCTTCTCACGCTTCTCACTTTCTTGTTTCACTAGGAGAAGAAGGTTCAAGTCAAACGAGAAGAGGCGGCGAATAAGCGATGAATCAGCAACATGCTGGCGCCTTCAAGTTGTATTGGGCATCTTGGTTCGTTCAGTCATTTGCAGCATAATCGCGGCAAGGTAGGCAAAAGGGTCATGGTTGCCTTCTTGCTGCCTCATATTTCTGGGGAGGGGATGTATATAAATAAGAGGTCTGTTCCACTCTCACCCCTCGCAATTCCAATCGCTCTCCATGACTCATACGAAATTTTGCCAGCAGACGGCATTCATTCCAGGAGGCAGGATGGGTTTCTAGCTGAGAGTGAGCTGGACGGAGCTGATCGTCACATGACCGTATCGGCGATCGCCAATGAGGAGCTGATCTCACAGCACTCTTTGCCGCACTTAATACACGCCAGCAGGAGTACCGTCTCATGGCTCTGGTTCTCCTAGGATTCACGTCTCCAAAAGGTACCCACATCATCGGACAGCGCGACCACCAAGGTGTCCACGACACGAGGTGTACAACGTTGCAATCCAAATAAGAGGGTAAGAGGGCACAGTATCAATATCGCAATTAATAGCCTAGTTAAAGCGCAGCCGACGGGCAGACAGACTCAACGTCTCTTCGTCTTCGTCTTTGTCGCTTGGCTTGGCCTCTCTGGTCTACGGAGCATTGTCTTATACAGTATTACTTTACATAACCCCAAACGACCACCCGCTATTTGCTATATTTACTTAAATATTTCGGCACTTCTTCCTTTCTTATTACCTCGTTGGCGCATCGCATCTAGCGTATTCACTCGACTTGCGCAGAAAACCGAAGTCGGGGGTGGTTCGAAACAGCACGTTGCCCAGTACAGTACTGTACGAGTAAGAATAGGCTTTGGCTTTTGGAAGCACCGAATCCTGCAAGGCCCTTCAATTCTGCGGACTGCCACTGGCGGGCTGCACCTCACACACACGCAACGCAGCGCAGACCACACTACCTCAATCCCACATACCTACATCAACATACATCAACATACATACATAGCTCCATACGTACTGTGCCATCCAACCTCGCGACTTTACTGGAGAACCTTAAGGCACGCTCCTCCTACCAGCTCGTCCTGTGATTCTGAGTGAACTATACACACTGGATCCACCGGTGCAGAGCACTGGCTGACTTGACATCTTCTGTTTGAGTCCGGCGTGAGTGCCTGAGGACCCCGTGACACGCAGCAG